>OX439047.1:66433086-66630586 GCA_949317995.1 Acholoe squamosa
GGAGGAGCTCATGGTTGGGGAGAAGTTCAGTATGAGGGGAGCAGCTCAGTGTGAAGGGAGCAGCTCATGGTGAGGGGAGCAGCTCATGGTTGGGGAGAAGCTCAGTATGAGGGGAGCAGCTCAGTGTGAAGGGAGCAGCTCATGGTGAAGGGATCAAGCAGCTCATGTTGAGGGGAGAAGCTCATGTTGAGGGGAGAAGTTTATGGTGAGGGGGCAGCTCATGGTAAGGGGAGCAGCTCACTGTGAGGGGTACAGCTCAGTGTGAGGGGGCAGCTCATGGTGAGGGGAGCAGCTCAATGTGAGGGGGGCAGCTCAGTGTGAGGGGACAGCTCATGGTGAGGGGACAGCTCATGGTGAGGGGACAGCTCATGGTGAGGGGAGCTGCTCAATGTGAGGGGGCAGCTCAGTGTGAGGTGGCAGCTCATGGTGAGGGGAGCAGCTCAATGTGAGGGACAGGTCAATGTGAGGGAGCAGCTCAGTGTGAGGGGGACAGCTCATGGTGAGGGGACAGCTCATGGTGAGGGGAGAAGCTCAGTGTGAGGGGGGCAGCTCATGGTGAGGGGTACAGCTCAGTGTGAGGGGGCAGCTCATGGTGAGGGGAGCAGCTCAATGTGAGGGGGGCAGCTCAGTGTGAGGGGGCAGCTCATGGTGAGGGGAGCAGCTCATGGTGAGGGGGAGGGCATGCTGAGGGGAGTAGCTCAGTGTGAGGGGGCAGCTCATGGTGAGGGGGCAGCTCATGGTGAGGGGGGCAGCTCAGTGTGAGGTGGCAGCTTATGGTGAGGGGAGTAGCTCAGTGTGAGGGGGCAGCTCATGGTGAGGGGAGTAGCTCATGGGGAGGGGAGTAGCTCAGTGTGAGGGGGCAGCTCATGGTGAGGGGGGAGCTCATGGTGAGGGGAGTAGCTCATGGTGAGGGGAGTAGCTCAGTGTGAGGGGGCAGCTCATGGTGAGGGGGGAGCTCATGGTGAGGGGAGTAGCTCATGGTGAGGGGAGTAGCTCAGTGTGAGGGGAGTAGCTCATGGTGAGGGGAGTAGCTCAGTGTGAGGGGGCAGCTCATGGTGAGGGGGGAGCTCATGGTGAGGGGAGTAGCTCATGGTGAGGGGAGTAGCTCAGTGTGAAGGGGCAGTTCATGGTGAGGGGACAGCTCATGGTGAGGGCAGCAGCTCAGTGTGAGGTGGCAGCTCATGTTGAGGGGAGCAGCTCATGGTGAGGGGAACAGCACATGGTAAGGGGAGAAGCTCACGGTCAGGCGAGCAGATCATGGCCAAGGCTGCAATTTATGGTGAAGGGAGAAGCTCATGTAAAGGTAACAGTTCAAGGTAACAAAAAAAAAAGGCACTCCTTTTCAAAAATCTCAGATACAAAAAGAAATGTCACTCAAATTAACACGTTTTGCTCTAGTCCAGAAGTCATCTCTTGATGACGCTATTGCGGCTGGCGGTTGTTCAAGCAGGGCCTGGGCACAGGTCGGCAGATCTAACCTAAGGTGTGCAGGATTCTGGGTCAGGAAGGTGGAGCAGCTCAAGCAGGTTTTTATACCAGACATGAGCAGCTGACATCAACACCACCAACACCAGCCAACAGCCAACAGGAGCAGCTCGCTCTCAGGCTACAAGCCACGTGAATCTCCCATAGCTCATAATGGGGCTTTATTTCAATGGAGATCCTCAAATTCTGGTAGAACACAAGCTGATAGTCCCTACATCATAATATCACATAGGGTCACATAGCCATTAGCGTATATATGATGGATCCATAGCCTATAGTCGGCCCTTGGCTTAAAATAAGCCCCTACATTATAATGGGCCGTGGATCATATTATGAATATAGCTTATGAAATGTTCCTAAAGTCTGGCGCCCCTAAAATCCAACATATTGGGCATCAATCATGAGACAACGCCTACATGCAGTAGCATTCATTTATTTTCCAAGGTACGTGGTGATACCATCAATCAGTATCTCCTTAGCACGTAAAAATCCCTAAATATCACTCTATTCCCAGGTCGTTCAGAGACTCCGAGGGTGTTGCTCGCATGCTAAAAAGAGCTGGGAGTAGGTGCCCCCTTTTCCAAAGAAGTTACGCTCTGCTGCACCATTCAAATCCCACTCACCATATAAATCTGAAAAGGTACCTGCCTTGCTTAAGAATGGTTTGTGCTGCACCTACTTTTGTCACACGCATTTTTAAGTGTGCTTGCTTTGGTCCCTTGTATGCAACAGACACACACAAAGTAAGGACTACAAAGAAAAAGACTGTTGCAGGTGAGGCACTTCTTATACAAAACTACCTTTTCCCATAGGAGCAACAGCCTGCTGTGGACCTGACAGTGAGCACGATGTGAGGGACAGACGCCGGCCGGCTTTTTACTGCTTCTACTGGTTGTTTTGCCGCTAGTCCTGTCTCCTGTTGATGTACTTGTTATTTCTTCATGTTATGTCTGTCTATATTCCTATAACGCAGTCCACGTACTGCGTCCAAACTGCGTCTGTCAGTGACTTCCAGAAACTGCCGTTTGTATTGTGTGGATGACAGGTTTGGGTGGAAAAAGGTTCATATTGGCATATAAAAAAGTAATAAAATGTGAAACGCTTAAAACTGTATTTCAAATTGTAGAATCAGTGTGTTTAGAACACATACTGCTCAGTGAATAACTGTTTGCTTTTTTTTCTTTAGCTCAGTTACAGGGGCAGGGAATGGTGTGTAGGGGGGGGGGGGTACCTGCTCCCAGACATGTGTCCGAAAGGTTCTAGGGGCTTGTAATAAAATTACCCCCCCCCTCCCCTAAGGGTGGAGAGCGGCAGAGAATGTAGGATGTAGAATAAGGTACTTATTCAGACAAGATTTTCTGAGAAATGGGACATATAAGAAATGGGACAATATTGGGGGTATAAGAAACGGGACATATTAGTATCATATAAGACACAAGACAAACTTATTTGCCTATCTAAGACACAGGACTTAAAATAATGCATGCATTCTTAAGAGACTCTGTCCTGTACTGTCTTAAATATTCTACAGTCCCATGTCTTAGATGTTATATTATATGGTCCCATGTCTGTATACTTCGAACAGTCCTGTGTCTTAGGTTTTCCTGTATGGTCCTGTTTCTAAGGTAGTCTCATCCACATATATATATATATATATATATATATATATATATATATATATATATATATATATATATATATATATTCATTATATGGACGAGACCTTCGTCCTGATATCATCAGCCAGCCTGTCAGGGAAAGTTCATCATTTACAGATTACATGACACCATATTCATAGTTTCAAGTTCATAAATAAGCAATAAGCCTATATGGGCGTCCACTGCTGCAATCTTTCCAGACTTCATTGGTCCCTCATGCTAAAATGCCATTGGGAGTACCTATATCAGTCCCATAGGGCAGGCATGGCTGCATTCATTCAATAGGAGCAACACCCTCCAGGCAGTTAAACTTGGCAAACGCCTTATAGTATTTATATAGTTTTCTGATGCGTGCAGAGTTCATCTTCCCACCCACCCACGCCGCCCACCTCCAGGCATTCCCATCCTCCTATATCTCAAGGCCTTTTCTTAACACACTACGACTTCTCACTTTCAAATCGTATTGGGAACCCTTGACTTAGTGACAATACAGCCCAATTGTATTGGTCATGTAGTGTCTGTAGCATTGGTCTGACTGAGGGTCATCTCATGAGGCACAGCCGAGTGAGATCAATTCCAGGAGGGTGTTGCTCCTTTAGTAAAAGGAAGAGCTGGCTAAAAATGACCTCATTTCAAGTCCTTTCTATTCATGTAGCTTTAACTTGTCCCTTTTGTTGCTCACAAGTGGTCATTCAAGTACGGTGCTAAAAAAGGGGGATTTGAGTAGGTACCTAGTTGGGAGAAGTCAGTCAGTATAATATACTATAGAGAGTGTGACATGAGTAGGTACCTGATAGTGCAGCTCTCTCTGTTTTAAACAAGGCAGGTGACTTTTCAGACTAAAGTGGTGAGTGCAAGTACTTAGGTGAAGCAGTGCACGACTTGTTTAGAAAAGAGGGCACATACTCACAGCTCTTTTTACAATAGGAGCAACACCCTCCAGAGCAGTCATAACGCAGTACCCAAGACCAATGGCACTAGCCTTTAGGGATGAGTCATTTATTGCCAGCTGGGGGGGGGGGGGCTTGATCAATTTAGGCAGATCGGCACATTTTTTTCTTACCCTCCCACCACTATGACAAAAATGATCACGACCCCTTGATACTAATTCTGCAAAATGGCCCCCCGAAAAATGGATATGTTTGTGGAATGACATGTTGCGTTGGGTATCTGAATAGCCCGAATTTGGTTTTGCACCCCTCTTTTTCAAAATGACCACCCCTATATCTAACAAGCCCCCCCCCCTCCAAGCTGGCAATTATAGGTTGTCAAAGGCGTAGTGGCTGTGTGCAGTCGTGGTACCTTAAGAAGTGCCCTCCAGATCCTCCTGCAGCAGCCTGAGACCCTCTGGTCCTGTTTGTTATAGATTGTTATAGACTTTGGAAAGTGAGCTGTCTATAGGTATTGAAGAGAAAATAATCCTATGGATTTGGATGATATATCAATGCAATCCTGGCAACAATCATAGCAATATTATGTTGACACAAAGCAACCTACGCTAGTCTCCTATATACACGAGGGAGTTTCTAAAGATGGTATGACAAGACCCTTTCAAATAGTAGTTGTATCCCTCTTTCAAATGCTATTACATCCCTGCATCTATAGTAGCTAAGCCCAGGTAGCACAGAGACATTGGCATAACGTTGGGCCGACATTGGCCCAACCATCGGCTTTACATAGGCTGACCATCCTGCCTACGTAGGCCCGACGGTGCCAACCAAATGCTAACGTAGGCCCAATGTTGGCTTTTGGTCGGCAAACATCAGCAACAGCAAATGGTCGGCCAGAGGCCCTGCCAACATTGGGCCAATGTTGGCATTTGGTTGGCAAATGCCACTGGTCGGGCCAACTTTGGCCCAGGTCTCCTTGTGAAACTGATCAAACAGTGAACCACCATAATCATGGTGTATTTTTTACAAGAAGCCCCAGATGGCAGTACAGTGGCACAAGAAATCTCCATGAAAATGATGACGCACATTTAGCAACTTGAGGACATGGATTTGCCATTATTTCGACAACTTTTTCAAAAAAAATAAAAAATTCTTACAATGTAGGTTTCACCTGAGTGGTATAGTCTCACATCACACAGGTTACCAGACAAGAAGCAACCCTCCCTGAGCTACTACTGAGTGTAGCAGTAATACTAACTGGTACTACACACTTCTTATTCCTCACTATCAACCCCACCTCAACATAAAATCCATCCATCAAGAAAAAACAGCACCTGGGAAGCTATGATTGCCATTTTGATTTAGTTTTGCTGAGTTAATGATCTATCGCCAGAGTGTTATTTTACCATGATGAAATGAGTCGATATATATATATATATATATATATATATATATATATATATATATATATATATATATATATAGACTCTTTTTAGATGTAAGTCAAAATGACTCAATGATGAGTCAACTAATGCTGACTCAGTAGCTCGTTTCTATAAAGGGAATTCATCTTTATTTTATGTCACATGAATATATATATATATATATATATATATATATATATATATATATATATATATATACACACACACATTTAATACTCTTTATTGATCACTGGTCTCGATAAAGCATGGCAGGAATTCGGCCCCAACCAACAGATGAATCGCATACATGTACTCCAAATAAGATACTACAAATACAAGACAGGCTTGCTCTAGACACCTCTTGTGGGAACCCTGCTTACAGACTACACCACATCAGCTGTTGATGCGCACCAGAATACCTACAAATAATTTTTTTTTTTAAAGTGCTAATTTAGCACTGTTTTGAGAAAAAGAAAAACACACTCTTACCTTAGGTGTGTAAATATAAAGAGAAAGACTATTTGGGAAACATCAGAAGCTTATTTCTTTTTACATAAATGAGGTGTATAGTGCAGGTGAATGCATATACCAAAAACACCAATATATCCCGTGTAGCTACACAGGTATATATACATAGTATTTAGGAGCAGGCTGCAGTGCCTACGTCAAACATGTAATATAACCGGGTGGTGTGTCTTGGACGAGTCGTTTTTTCCACCTACTACCTGGTGCCTGTGTTTTCATACCCTGCTCTGCCTACAGCAACACTCAAACCACAACTCTAACTAGAACCTCCCACAACTCATACTCACACCCTAACTTAATTCTCCACTTTCTGTTTTCCTAATTCAAACAGAGATGGAAAAGGTGAATGATTATCAGTTTTCAGCAACAGTTTCTTCAGGAGCAGGATTCAGCTAATCAACTGTATCCAGCGAGTGAAGAAACTAAGAGCTGAAGACTGATCAGCAGGTTAATTCAAAAGGTCCTGGGATCGCTACCTCAGTGATCTTAGGAATTATTCTGCCTTATCCAATTGAGTGATCTTAAGATTAAACTGTCTTGCCTTTTCACAGCCAGCACTAAGATCGCAGTGATCATAGCCTCAGCCCACCTACACCATTCCAAGTAGAACACACTGTGCACAGGGGCAAGAGGCCCGTAGTGAAAGAATAGCAGTGGAAACACTCCTTCTCACAAGAGTGATTACACAAGCGTCCCCTGCCTATATGAGCTACTTAATGAGTATAGGGTGCAGTTGACCTCGTGCAGTATTCAAGTGCACTTCATGCCTGAGTAGTCTGAAGAAGCCTCAAGGACTCTCAGCAAACATTCTCCCTCCCCTCTATATGTATATAGCAGGGACATTCACTCTTGGGAGCAGGAGTGTTCCCTGTGAGTGCTCTTGTACTCAGGTGAAACCACTATGCAGATTGCAGTGATCTTACGGCTGGAAAAGGAATAGTGAAGGGATCTCAGGACTTGCTGTGCCTGACTAGCCTGCAACCACTGCAACCACTGCATTAGATAGGGTAGACTGGCTAGGTCTTATGATATGTGCCTACGCTAAGATCGCAGAGGTAGAAATCCCAGGATCTTTTGAATTAACCTCCAGAGTCCTTCTTTACATTTATGTCAAGGTATTACCGTCTACTCTTGTCCAATTTAATCAGAGTTCCAGACAGTAGGACCATACATGTAATGAATGCAAGACGGCGGGATATTTTGACTTTGTATTACCCCGCGCCCCTGGTATCCCACTCAGTTCCCTTATGGCAAAAGCCCTCCTGAGGATTTGACCATAGCACAGAAATGTTAGGTTTCTGTGTCAATTCTAAAGATATCTAACTCCTGTTCATGTGAGTAACATGGAAGCACATATATCTCAATGTTACAGAAGGGAGAGAGCAAGAGAGAGAAAGAGGCGAAGAGAGAGAGTCAGAGGTAGTGACAAAGAAAGACGTACAGAGAGACAGGGAAAGAGACAGAGACAGACACACAGACATAGATAAAGATGACGAGGGAGAGAGAGAGAGAGGCAGAGAGAGAGAGAGAGAGAGAGAGAGAGAGAGAGAGAGAGAGAGAGAGAGAGAGAGAGATATGGGCAGAGAGACCTGAGACCTACCATGAAACCCCATGTACAGTGGTGGATACAGGATCTGGAAAAGAAGCAGGTGTGGTCCAAAAGGAAGGGGCACACCCCCTATTTTTGAGCAAATTTTGGGTCCAAAATATCTTATTAACCTCTTAAGTACTGGGAAAAAGGGGGTGTGGGCTTATAATTATGTGAGTTTGACATAAACATGTGTATCTCCAGTCCACAGTAGGGTTAGTGCTAGGTACAAAGATGTAATTTAACCACCAGATGGCACGTACAGGTGTGCCACCCCACCTGGTGGCACAGCTATGTACTACAGCAGCGGCATGTAGGGACGAGTGGTTGTTGGGGGAGAGGATAGGGTGCACAGGGTGGGGAGGCCAATACTATCAGCTACAGCCTGACATTTGAACATTGAATAGACAAGAGGAAAAACAATACAACTAGGGCAAGTCATTATAAACGTGTATATCCTACGGCGCTGTGATAATGGACAAAAAGTTAACAAAACCATTGAAACCCTCTTGCAAAGAATATATAAGGGCGCCTATATATGCATAGAGATAATATTATCTTTATTATCTTTAAGCTTTTACTGATCACACCATCAATATTACTTCCGTTTTGACAGTTCCGGTGGCCAGCATTCGAGGGCCGAGGTATTTTACATATGGTGGTATTTAACTAGAACTCATTCAGACTCTCATACTGTTACACAGCAGGGGCAAAAGTAACTTGGTCTTTAGTGTGTTTTTTTTTCCGTCATTTTTTTTTTTTTTGCTCTGAGAAGGAGTTAAATGTTTGAAACTTCATGTTTTGGAAATTTACCTAATAAGTGTTCCATCTCTGTAAGCCTCTGGTAAATAACAGTAGGTAATTGCGAAGCACATGCACATGGAATTTACTTAATATTAATCATTTTCCAGGGAGAGAGAAAGAGATACAGAGAGAGACAAAGACATAGACAGTTATGTCGAACATGTATAAAATCATAGAATCGGCATTTTTTCCAAAAACATGCATCCTGGAATATCCGCTTCTGAAAGGAACTGTTAAAAAAAGAGTTTTCTAAATTATGGCAAAATCCTTATCCAAAGTTGCCAGAGATTCATCGTTAATTTCAGAGATACCTTGTACCACCATACTGCCACCTGGGGCTTCTTGTAATAACTGCACTGGTTCACTGTAATGCAATAACAGTTGTTCACTGATTAGTTTTACAAGCAACCAATAGTTATTTTTTTACAGTGCGAGTTAGATAGAGTGCGAGTTAGTGATAGATTTCAATACCATTCCATCCTTGCTGAACACTGTGGCTTATAGGGCCCAAAAAAATTGTTGTATTCAGGAAACGGGGTCGAAAATAATTAGGGTAGGTAGGTAGAGATTTTTTTTTTATTTTGGAGAATTTGCTTTAGACTGGCTGTAAAGTTTCGCGCCTATGTGACAGGAATTTGATGCGCGAGATTGCAAAAAAAATCTTCCATGTATCGATAAGTGCGAAAATATCAGATTTCCCCCCGAAATGTTCATAGAAAAGTTAGGGTAGGGCCAAAAAATTAGGGTAGGTAGCATTACCTGAACACAACATTTTTTAGACCTTGACAAAGTTCTACCTGATTAATCATTGATGTCAGAGCAGCAAAACTGCTCTGACTAATCTTGTTATACAACACTGGGACCACCCAGCTGTACATACTGTATCGTTGTATTCAAGTGCCCCGGCGCTCTTTGATTTGGCGGCCTCATTTTCCCGGCGCTTATAGGAGACAGGCGCTTATTTGAACTCCATTTTAAGTGCTTAAGAGAAATTTCAACACCCCCTTACCCCTGGCGCTTATACAAAACATTATTCTTCAAATACCAGCGCTCAAACATGACGATACGTAAATATACCTTGTCTCCTAGTGTGATTATGGGAGGGGGGATTAGGAGGGTAGCACCTTGGGTCGTTTAATCCTTTAAGGGCAGCTGGTGCATGAATGCATCATGCCCATTGGTCGTCATGATGCATGAATGCAGCCCTGGGTGAGTAATTCACCAGGGTTGCATTCATATACGGTATGTCGGCATGATGCACCAATGAAGTGCTGGCGAGCAGTCTCACCAGCACTTCATTGGTGCATCATTCGCAGCATGATTCCCTTGAATTAAGGTTAATGATGATAAATATGATGCCTCCATTTCCAAGTTACCAAGTCACTTAATTATCACAACTTATACATCCTATGCGTATACTACAGAGCTAAATCCAGCGGCACTGTATCGGCGTATCATTCCTATCCTTCATGTATCAAAACCTACAGGATTAACATGATATATACATTCAGCGCTGGTCATTCACTTGTCCAGGGCTGCATTAAGGCTTCATGAAGACCAAGAGACATGCCACAATTTTAGACTACCCTAGTGGTCTGTGTGTTAAACATTAGGGTCTCAAATATGTGCAGGTCTCAAAAAGACACCAGGGGTAAAGGGGTCTTGTAACATGGCTAAAGCTGACGGCAGACGGGCCCGCCTGGGTCGGCCGATCCTGACGATTGGGAGCGTCTGCGTGGGCGTCCGATCGAGTCTGACAATATCAAACATGTTTGATACTCCCGATCGGATCGGGACCACACTCCTTAGATACCGATCGAGTCTGGCCCGTCTGCAGTCGCCTTTAAGAATTTTTTTTGAAAACGTTTATTAGGAAACACCAATATTCAAATAAGCGCCAGTCTCAAATAAGGGCAGAGGGTACAGGGGTATTCTAATTTATATGCACCATGATGCATTTATGCATCATGCCGTTTGGTCGTCATGATGCACCAATGAAGTGCTGGCCAGACTGCACGCCAGCACTTCATTGGTGCATCATGCCGACCCTCAAGGAGTTAGTGTATCAATCCCGCAGGGTTGTCACGATGCAATAATATAGCCCTGCCGAGTTACTCGACATTCTTGGATCATGACGACCAATGGGTATGATGCATTTAATGCATCAGCAGTCCTTAAAGGGTTAAACGGGGCACTACGATAGGTGGCATTGAAAGGGTTAAGATCGGTTAAGAGCGATTGTGAGTGGATGTGAGTGGGTGTGGGGAGGTGCAGAGAGCAGGGGGGGGGAGTCAGGGAGGTACCGCCCCACCACTACCTAGAAATACTCCTAGAAATAGTCAGCAGCAGCAGGCTTAGTCCTGCAGTGGTCGCTGTTGTACTTCATTCCCATTGGTTGTCATGATGCATGAATGCAGCCCTGGTGAGTAACTCACCAGGGCTGCATTCATGCATCATGCCGACCCTGCAGTATTGATACACCCTTGGGGGGGGTCGGCATGATGTATCCTGTATCAGTGCCCCTTAAAGGGTGAGACCACCTTGGCTCTGTAGCTTAGACATACCAGGCCCGCTTGCACTAAACTATTTCGGGTTCCTACATTGGAATAGAACTACATGTAATGCTAGCATCAGGTGGAAGCAGAGTAGCAGAAACAGATTGTGGGTTAATCTGTGCAGGGAGAAGGCCCTGCTACTACACTCGTCAGGAATGCATGGCCATGATGCTTTCAAGCCCTATTGGTCAGGATTTTAAATGGCACAGTTTAATTGTTGAGGTTATAAGATGAACCAGGATGTTCATACATAGCTTACTACTTATTCTGCCTTTTCCATGTCTGCTGATTCTACACAATTTGGCTTATTCTATATGAAATAACTAGATCCTTATCCAATTTTCAGTCTTTAGATTTCACGCTATAATGACATCAATTGAAAAAAACGCTGCGCACTGCCCACGACATCCCCTTGATGAACACCAATGAAGTATAGAAAACGTTAGAGGTCCCACTATCTTAAACATACTCGATATTGAGTGTATGAGTATGTGCAAAATTAAAGTAAAATTTGAAGAATGGAAAGTAATAAGAAATAAAATGGTAAAGGTGAATGATGATTAGTTTGAGCTGACTATTTCTTTACGAGCGTTTCCTGCCCGTGTGCGGAGCGGGCAGGAAACCCGAGTGAAGAAACAGGAGGCTCAAACTAATCAGAGTTTGATCTTTACATTTCTGTCAAGGTGTTTGAGGGGAAAATCAATTGATATTTGATCAATAAGATTGAGATTAAACCCTTATTCACCTACCACCAATGCGCAATGCTGACAGCCGCCATCTTGGATGTTTACGTTTCAAAAAGGTTGCGCATGCGCAGTGGGTCTATGACGTCATCGTGTGGATTTGTAGCTGGTTATTCAACGCAGGGGTGCAATACGAGGGCTCAGTGCGTTATATATGGGGCATCAATATTCACCTTGACATAAAGGTGAATACGTTATACAACCATGGCCTATACCTTTGGATTGCCATACTCCTACCCAGAAGTAGAGCACAGGGTAAATTATAGAGCTATGTTCCAGGAGCAGTGACAGATAAGGATTCTAGTAGTCATTTATCAAAAGATGCGCTTTTACATTCCTGTAGGTTTTGTGTTGGTCAAGGTCAAAAGTCAGGAATTCACATTTATAATGATAAATAAAACTGTTTTTTATCCAGGAATGAAATTTTATGGTGTCTCTGAATGAGGCTCAAGTGTATGCATGATATTTTCTAGTTTGGACTAGATCAATAAATAGATGATAATTTAATACACTATACTTCAAATATACTATATGCAAACTTGTTGCCTCAGTCATGAAGTAATCTCTTAGACCCACCAAAATGGGAAGTGGAGGGCCCTTTTCTATAA
This sequence comes from Acholoe squamosa, assembly GCA_949317995.1. Taxonomy (NCBI): domain Eukaryota; kingdom Metazoa; phylum Annelida; class Polychaeta; order Phyllodocida; family Polynoidae; genus Acholoe; species Acholoe squamosa. The sequence continues at coordinate 66,445,367 of OX439047.1, forward strand.
ACGATTTACAGTAAAATTCTATTTCTTATTTCATACAATTGTTTATGGGCCTCATCCATTGCCCATTTTCATAGACGGATGTTTATTTAGGTCTTGTAATACCGTCATTGTATATAATGACAAAGGGAACTATAACAATAATAATAAAATAAAAATGTCTAGAAATGAAAATGATGCCGATAAATGTGTAGAAATATCTTATTCTCTCTGGACATATCTCACCCCTAGGTCTATAGGATGGAATCTGCATTCATGGACACAGCTAGCATGAAGAGTATACATGTATTCAGACATGGAGCACTTAGACAGGTAGGAGGCAGAAGGTAGTTTTGTCCTCTCCTGCCTCTCAAGATGGATTATAGATGTTTTGAGGATCCTGTATATTTCCGCTGATTAACCCCTAGGTGCCAGAATTTCATCTTTAATGCTAGTTCCTTGACTCATATACTTTTTAATTTTTATTATTCTAAAAATCTACCAATAGATATTGATCATTTTTAGGGTCATAATAATCCAAGCTGACATAGATATGAAGATAAATAAATTAGATATTGCAATATAGTGTATTTGATCACAAATGGAATTAGTTATGTGCATGTATAGAGCCAAATAGATAGAACTAAACGACCGTGGTGTATGAGGTGGCCGATCCACCACGAGGGGGGGGGAGAACCCCCCGAGGGGTGGATCGGCCATCGAGGACACCAGGGGAGTTTAGTTCTATATTTATTTTGTTTTTAGAGTGTTTAATTAACTGAAAATTAGCAAAATCCATTACCGTAGTTCACCGCATGAGCGCCCATCGCCATTTTGAATGTTTACATGCACCCAGAACGAGGCTGCAGTGGTGGATCGGCCGCTGTGGTGGATCGGCACACGTTACGCCACTGGGGGTGTGTGGATCGGCCCTGCAATGCTATCTCTATGGGAAGAAGTTATTCACATAAAATAAATAGGTTTATGCAATGCCCTTGGCCATCAACCATATAACCTAGTGGCCTGATTAAGCTCTCTGACGCTAATAGATTTCAATACACCTCTATCCCGGCGCTTATTCAAGACATAAATTATAGTGTATTTCTCAATCTTGCTACCATTTTACCCCCAGTGCTTATTCGAGACCGGCGACTATTTAAAGACCCGATGTTTAATCAGGCCACTATGGTAGATACAATATCACGGTCAGCAAGCACCCTACACAGGCCATTTCCTAACATACTATGACTACTGCGCCCTTCAAATTGTACCAAAAGTCCCATGAAATAGCAGGCATAAATAGAGAGAACTAAACGAGCGTGGTGTACGAGGTGGCCGATCCACCACGAGGGGTCAGGAGACGACCCTCGAGGGGTGGATCAGCCACCGAGGACACCAGGGGAGTTTAGTTCTTTATTTATTTTATGTTTTTAGAGGGTTTAAATAAGGAAAAATTAACTAAATCCATTACCAGATCGGCCGATGTGGTGGATCGGCAGACGTTACGCCACTGGGGGTGTGGCGATAGGCTCCACAATGCTATCTCTACGGGAAGAAGTTATTCACATAAAATAAATTTGCAGTCGTATAGAGCTATCTAAGATACATTAAGAAATGACCCTGAAGAGAGTAGCATTTCTCAATATTGTTAATCAGCATGACAGAGAAATCCCTTCCACAAAGACATTTCTCAATATGGTCCGACTGAGCACAGTGACTACAACATAAAATTATCAAAATTAGAGTGGGAAATTGCAGGGAAAGCACTACGGCTGCTGTACAATCAGCACTTAATGTAGTACCTGCATAGGGTTTGGTAGGGCAGCCATACCCGTGCTATTATTGACCAGTAGATGCAGGGCTGTAATGGAATCAGAGTGAGGGATCACACTACAATTTGAAGTGGTCTAGGCATACCATCTTGAGAAATGCCTTCTAGAGAGAGATGCCTTTCATTCGGGTCAATGACCAATGAGCCAACAATACATGTATAGGTTAAACTACAAAGCCCCTGGCAGGTCTATATACTATGGAGCAATATACAGACAGACGGTTGTCTAAAAGTGAAGGTTGTCTTAGTCTTCTCTAGCCCTACTTCTACCCCTAGTCTACTCTAGCACACCTACCCCCCCCCACACACACATGATATATATATATATATATATATATATATATATATATATATATATATATATATATATATATATATATATAAATATATATATATATATATATATATAGGATGTGTGCAGCTGTACACTGCTACCATAGAACCCTGTATGTAAGCCGCACCCAGGTATAAGCTACACCCTGACTATGGGACAATGCTATAAGCTGCACCCACGTATAAGCTACACCATGACTATGGGACCATGCTATAAGCCGCACCCACATATAAGCTACACCCTGACTATGGGACCATGCTATAAGCCGCACCCACATATAAGCTACACCCTGACTATGGGACCATGCTATAAGCCGCACCCACATATAAGCTACACCCTGACTATGGGACCATGCTATAAGCCGCACCCACATATAAGCTACACCCTGACTATGGGACCATGCTATAAGCCGCACCCACATATAAGCTACACCCTGACTATGGGACCATGCTATAAGCCGCACCCACATATAAGCTACACCCTGACTATGGGACCATGCTATAAGCCGCACCCACATATAAGCTACACCCTGACTATGGGACCATGCTATAAGCCACACCCACGTATAAGCTACACCCTGACTATGGGACCATGCTATAAGCCACACCCACGTATAAGCTACACCCTGACTATGGGACAATGCTATAAGCCACACCCACATATAAGCTACACCCTGACTATGGGACCATGCTATAAGCCACACCCACGTATAAGCTACACCCTGACTATGGGACAATGCTATAAGCCACACCCACATATAAGCTACACCCTGACTATGGGACAATGTTATAAGCCACACCCACGTATAAGCTACACCCTGACTATGGGACAATGCTATAAGCCACACCCACGTATAAGCTACATCCTGACTATGGGACAATGCTATAAGCAGCACCCACGTATAAGCTACACCCTGACTATGGGACAATGCTATAAGCCACACCCACGTATAAGCTACACCCTGACTATGGGACAATGCTATAAGCGTACCCACGTATAAGCTACACCCTGACTATGGGACAATGCTATAAGCCGCACCCACGTATAAGCTACACCCTGACTCTGGGACAATGTTATAAGCCGCACCCAGGTATAAGCTACACCCTGACTATAGGACAATGCTATAAGCCACACCCACGTATAAGCTACACCCTGACTATGGGACAATGCTATAAGCCGCACCCACGTATAAGCTACACCCTGACTTTGGGACAATGCTATAAGCCGCACCCACGTATAAGCTACACCCTGACTTTGGGACAATGCTATAAGCCGCACCCACGTGTAAGCTACACCCTGACTATGGGACAATGCTATAAGCTGCACCCACTTATAAGCTACACCCTGACTATGGGACAATGCTATAAGCTGCACCCATGTATAAGCTACACCCTGACTATGGGACAATGCTATAAGCCGCACCCACGTATAAGCTACGACCTGACTATGGGACAATGCTATAAGCTGCACCCACGTATAAGCTACACCCTGACTATGGGACAATGCTATAAGCCGCACCCACGTATAAGCTACACCCTGTCTATGGGACAATGCTATAAGCCGCACCCACGTATAAGCTACACCCTGACTATGGGACAATGCTATAAGCCGCACCCACGTATAAGCTACACCCTGACTATGGGACAATGCTATAAGCCGCACCCACGTATAAGCTACATCCTGACTCTGGGTCAATGTTATAAGCAGCACCCACATATAAGCTACACCCTGACTATGGGACAATGCTATAAGCCGCACCCACATATAAGCTACACCCTGACTATGGGACAATGCTATAAGCTGCACCCATGTATAAGCTACACCCTGACTATGGGACAATGCTATAAGCAGCACCCACATAAAAGCTACACCCTGACTATGGGACAATGCTATAAGCCGCACCCACATATAAGCTACACCCTGACTATGGGACAATGCTATAAGCCGCACCCACGTATAAGCTACACCCTGACTATGGGACAATGCTATAAGCCGCACCCACGTATAAGCTACACCCTGACTCTGGGACAATGCTATAAGCTGCACCCACTTATAAGCTACACCCTGACTATGGGACAATGCTATAAGCCGCACCCACATATAAGCTACACCCTGTCTATGAGAGAATGATTTAAGCCGCACCTAGGTATAAGCTACACCCTGACAATGGGACAATGCTATAAGCTGCACCCATGTATAAACTACACCCTGACTATGGGACAATGCTATAAGCTGCACCCATGTATAAGCTACACCCTGACTATGGGACAATGCTATAAGCTGCACCCATGTATAAGCTACACCCTGACTCTGGGACCATGCTATAAGCCACACCCACATATAAGCTACACCCTGACTATGGGGCCATGCTATAAGCCGCACCCACATATAAGCTACACCCTGACTTTGGGACAATGCTATAAGCTGCACCCACGTATAAGCTACACCCTGACTATGGGACAATGCTATAAGCCGCACCCACATATAAGCCACACCCTGACTATGGGACAATGCTATAAGCCGCACCCACGTATAAGCTACACCCTGACTCTGGGACAATGTTATAAGCAGCACCCACATATAAGCTACACCTTGACTATGGGAAATGCTATAAGCCGCACCCACATATAAGCTACACCCTGACTATGGGACAATGCTATAAGCTGCACCCATGTATAAGCTACACCCTGACTATGGGACAATGCTATAAGCCGCACCCACATATAAGCTACACCCTGACTATGGGACAATGCTATAAGCCGCACCCACGTATAAGCTACACCCTGACTATGGGACAATGCTATAAGCTGCACCCACGTATAAGCTACACCCTGACTATGGGACAATGCTATAAGCCGCACCCACGTATAAGCTACACCCTGTCTATGGGACAATGCTATAAGCCGCACCCACGTATAAGCTACACCCTGACTATGGGACAATGCTATAAGCCGCACCCACGTTTAAGCTACACCCTGACTATGGGACAATGCTATAAGCCGCACCCACATATAAGCTACACCCTGACTATGGGACAATGCTATAAGCTGCACCCATGTATAAGCTACACCCTGACTATGGCACAATGCTATAAGCAGCACCCACATATCAGCTACACCCTGACTATGGGACAATGCTATAAGCCGCACCCACATATAAGCTACACCCTGACTATGGGACAATGCTATAAGCCGCACCCACGTATAAGCTACACCCTGACTCTGGGACAATGCTATAAGCTGCACCCACTTATAAGCTACACCCTGACTCTGGGACAATGTTATAAGCAGCACCCACATATAAGCTACACCCTGACTATGCGAGAATGCTATATTGTCCCTGACGTTGAGACAATGCTATAAGCCGCACCCACATATAAGCTACACCCTGACTATGGGACAATGCTATAAGCCGCACCCACGTATAAGCTACATCCTGACTCTGGGTCAATGTTATAAGCAGCCCCCACATATAAGCTACACCCTGACTATGGGACAATGCTATAAGCCGCACCCACATATAAGCTACACCCTGACTATGGGACAATGCTATAAGCTGCACCCATGTATAAGCTACACCCTGACTATGGGACAATGCTATAAGCAGCACCCACATAAAAGCTACACCCTGACTATGGGACAATGCTATAAGCCGCACCCACATATAAGGTACACCCTGACTATGGGACAATGCTATAAGCCGCACCCACGTATAAGCTACACCCTGACTATGGGACAATGCTATAAGCCGCACCCACGTATAAGCTACACCCTGACTCTGGGACAATGCTATAAGCTGCACCCACTTATAAGCTACACCCTGACTATGGGACAATGCTATAAGCCGCACCCACATATAAGCTACACCCTGTCTATGAGAGAATGATTTAAGCCGCACCTAGGTATAAGCTACACCCTGACAATGGGACAATGCTATAATCTGCACCCATGTATAAGCTACACCCTGACTATGGGACAATGCTATAAGCTGCACCCATGTATAAGCTACACCCTGACTATGGGACAATGCTATAAGCTGCACCCATGTATAAGCTACACCCTGACTCTGGGACCATGCTATAAGCCGCACCCACATATAAGCTACACCCTGACTATGGGGCCATGCTATAAGCCGCACCCACATATAAGCAACACCCTGACTTTGGGACAATGCTATAAGCCGCACCCACGTATAAGCTACACCCTGACTATGGGACAATGCTATAAGCCGCACCCACATATAAGCCACACCCTGACTATGGGACAATGCTATAAGCCGCACCCACGTATAAGCTACACCCTGACTCTGGGACAATGTTATAAGCAGCACCCACATATAAGCTACACCCTGACTATGGGAAATGCTATAAGCCGCACCCACATATAAGCTACACCCTGACTATGGGACAATGCTATAAGCTGCACCCATGTATAAGCTACACCCTGACTATGGGACAATGCTATAAGCCGCACCCACATATAAGCTACACCCTGACTATGGGACAATGCTATAAGCCGCACCCACGTATAAGCTACACCCTGACTATGGGACAATGCTATAAGCTGCACCCACGTATAAGCTACACCCTGACTATGGGACAATGCTATAAGCCGCACCCACGTATAAGCTACACCCTGTCTATGGGACAATGCTATAAGCCGCACCCACGTATAAGCTACACCCTGACTATGGGACAATGCTATAAGCCGCACCCACGTATAAGCTACACCCTGACTATGGGACAATGCTATAAGCCGCACCCACATATAAGCTACACCCTGACTATGGGACAATGCTATAAGCTGCACCCATGTATAAGCTACACCCTGACTATGGGACAATGCTATAAGCAGCACCCACATATAAGCTACACCCTGACTATGGGACAATGCTATAAGCCGCACCCACATATAAGCTACACCCTGACTATGGGACAATGCTATAAGCCGCACCCACGTATAAGCTACACCCTGACTCTGGGACAATGCTATAAGCTGCACCCACTTATAAGCTACACCCTGACTCTGGGACAATGTTATAAGCAGCACCCACATATAAGCTACACCCTGACTATGCGAGAATGCTATATTGTCCCTGACGTTGAGACAATGCTATAAGCCGCACCCACATATAAGCTACACCCTGACTATGGGACAATGCTATAAGCCGCACCCACGTATAAGCTACACCCTGACTATGGGACAATGCTATAAGCTGCACCCACGTATAAGCTACACCCTGACTCTGGGACAATGCTATAAGCTGCACCCACTTATAAGCTACACCCTGACTATGGGACAATGCTATAAGCCGCACCCACATATAAGCTACACCCTGTCTATGAGAGAATGATTTAAGCCGCACCTAGGTATAAGCTACACCCTGACAATGGGACAATGCTATAAGCTGCACCCATGTATAAGCTACACCCTGAGTATGGGACAATGCTATAAGCTGCACCCATGTATAAGCTACACCCTGACTATGGGACAATGCTATAAGCTGCACCCATGTATAAGCTACACCCTGACTCTGGGACCATGCTATAAGCCGCACCCACATATAAGCTACACCCTGACTATGGGAAATGCTATAAGCCGCACCCACATATAAGCTACACCCTGACTATGGGACAATGCTATAAGCTGCACCCATGTATAAGCTACACCCTCACTATGGGACAATGCTATAAGCCGCACCCACATATAAGCTACACCCTGACTATGGGACAATGCTATAAGCCGCACCCACGTATAAGCTACACCCTGACTATGGGACAATGCTATAAGCTGCACCCACGTATAAGCTACACCCTGACTATGGGACAATGCTATAAGCCGCACCCACGTATAAGCTACACCCTGTCTATGGGACAATGCTATAAGCCGCACCCACGTATAAGCTACACCCTGACTATGGGACAATGCTATAAGCCGCACCCACGTATAAGCTACACCCTGACTATGGGACAATGCTATAAGCCGCACCCACATATAAGCTACACCCTGACTATGGGACAATGCTATAAGCTGCACCCATGTATAAGCTACACCCTGACTATGGGACAATGCTATAAGCAGCACCCACATATAAGCTACACCCTGACTATGGGACAATGCTATAAGCCGCACCCACATATAAGCTACACCCTGACTATGGGACAATGCTATAAGCCGCACCCACGTATAAGCTACACCCTGACTCTGGGACAATGCTATAAGCTGCACCCACTTATAAGCTACACCCTGACTCTGGGACAATGTTATAAGCAGCACCCACATATAAGCTACACCCTGACTATGCGAGAATGCTATATTGTCCCTGACGTTGAGACAATGCTATAAGCCGCACCCGCATATAAGCTACACCCTGACTATGGGACAATGCTATAAGCCGCACCCACGTATAAGCTACACCCTGACTATGGGACAATGCTATAAGCCGCACCCACGTATAAGCTACACCCTGACTCTGGGACAATGCTATAAGCTGCACCCACTTATAAGCTACACCCTGACTATGGGACAATGCTATAAGCCGCACCCACATATAAGCTACACCCTGTCTATGAGAGAATGATTTAAGCCGCACCTAGGTATAAGCTACACCCTGACAATGGGACAATGCTATAAGCTGCACCCATGTATAAGCTACACCCTGACTATGGGACAATGCTATAAGCTGCACCCATGTATAAGCTACACCCTGACTATGGGACAATGCTATAAGCCGCACCCACATATAAGCTACACCCTGACTTTGGGACAATGCTATAAGCTGCACCCACGTATAAGCTACACCCTGACTATGGGACAATGCTATAAGCCGCACCCACATATAAGCCACACCCTGACTATGGGACAATGCTATAAGCCGCACCCACGTATAAGCTACACCCTGACTATGGGACAATGCTATAAGCCGCACCCACATATAAGCCACACCCTGACTATGGGACAATGCTATAAGCCGCACCCACGTATAAGCCACACCCTGACTCTGGGACAATGCTATAAGCCGCACCCACGTATAAGCTACAGCCTGACTATGGGACAATGCTATAAGCTGCACCCATGTATAAGCTACACCCTGACTATGGGACAATGCTATAAGCTGCACCCATGTATAAGCTACATCCTGACTATGGGACAATGCTATAAGCTGCACCCACGTATAAGCTACACCCTGACTTTGGGACAATGCTATAAGCTGCACCCATGTATAAGCTACACCCTGACTCTGGGACAATGCTATAAGCCGCACCCACATATAAGATACACCCTGACTATGAGAGAATGCTATAGGCCACAGGATGGCCCTGGGAATGTGTCCATTCCTTCGTAAATTTTACAGTTGAACGGTCCTGCATATAAACCATGCATATAAGCCACAATGTCAATTCAATAATCCCGCGGCTTATAGACCATTTCAGACCTCAGGGTGCTGCTTATACAAGGGGTTTCATATAATACACCACAGCAAGGAATGGGGACCATTTTAAGCCTCAGGTACCAGAGTCAGTGTGCTCAGATCCGCATTATACAGGGATTTACCATATAAGCAGCGGACGGGGCCTCTGAAATGGCATTTAAGCCACGGCTTATACACGGGGTTTTAGGGTAGGACTGAGTGACTTAGTGAGTGACAGAGTGAGTGGAGCAGCTCGCTGTAAGGCACGATCTGCTCATGGATGGGATCAATACTATTCCTACTGCTATATATTTCTAGACGTATTTATAACAAATGATTTTCAAAATTCTTTTAAAGCATAATTTAATTTTGAGGGAATTTGGAGGTTACCCTATTGAGTGCCTTAGGCCACCCCAACAAGAATTCCTATAGCCACTTGCAGGCTGCCATCAGCAAGTTCCGGACCTGATCTCGCAGCTTCATCTGTTCCCGGCAGGTCAGGCAGTTTGGAAGTATGGTACCAACTTAATCTTGCAAGAAATTCCGAGGACAGAGCTATCATTGCAGCGCACATACAATGAACATGAAACTTCGCTATAATGACCTTACAGGACGAGACTGGTTCCGGGGAGCACCACATGCATGCTGACATCAGCAATTTCCGGCTCTGGTCTCGCACCCACACTTGTACCTTGCATGTCATACAGTGTGGAAGTATGGTACCTAGGCAAAGGACGCGAGTGATTCCGAGATTGGAACAGTCTTAGCCACATACACATACATAAACAAGAAGCATTGCTTTATCCCCCACATGCAGTGCCTATTCGAAACCAGATTTTATTTGAGACCCCAGCACTTAAACAAAACAATTATGGCATGTGTAAAGTATATTCAGTTCGTTACTATATGCTAAAACGGTATAATTCCAGCTAGCCATTTCTCAAACACTACGATCCTACCCCTCTCCCTCCGATTCCAACCACCCCTACAATCCAGTCCAATCGTAGTGATTGACCCTTGGTGATCATGTATTACCTATGATTGCCTATACAGGTGCATGCCTTTTCCCTCTGTATCTGCTGTAAACGTAGTGATTGACCCTGTACAATGAAGAATTCCCTTCTGATCCTGGCCAGGTCAGTATGATTTCAGGGTGCCCAAAACTGAGTGTCTGAGAATTGACTTCCTGTTATCTCGGAGTCTTGAGGATTGGCAATTCTGCTGTGGACACGTCAGCAAATACTGCTGAACCGTTCCCTCATGTTGTTTAAGTATGATCGATCACTAAGTTCTGTATATTTTTGAATAAGTGTGTACAGAATGACATCCAACTTTGGTGAAATACAAGATGAACACAAACAGTATTAAAAGATTCAAATAATGGCCCACTGATATCTCAGTAAATGCCATAATTTGAACAGTGAATGTGACTTGTGGCCTCAATATTGGAAGACCTACGTCCAAAATGCATAAAAAGTAAATTGACGGAACAGTCCTAGCCACCTACACTGACTCCCTGCATAGAGAGGCAGAAGTAGAAACGTGCAAGGTGGTAGAGTTGAAACATACAGACCGTTTGTAAGGTAAACTGTGGGAGCTCAGTGTGAAACCCAAACCATGCTCCCCCTAGCGGTAGTTATTTACACTGTGGCAGACTGGTAGAGAGACAGAAAGGTCTACATGTAGACAGACCCCACACCACCTGGAGGGTCTTGGTGAAATTGGAAAAGATAGTTCTGTTGAAATAGTACCTTACCTACTAAACGTTAGTTTCTATTCAGCCTTGACTTCTTCTAGGTTTGCCCGGAAGAAGTCAGGAAGCGAGGTCCCAGGAAATTGTAGTCTATGCTGTAATCATAGGTAATGCAGTCCAATTAAAGAAAAAAGGGAGAAAGAAAAGGAAAAAAAAGCTGGGTGGAAGAATTATTTCATAAGAGCTATTTAGCACTTTTTAGCATTTCAGCAATAGCCTCCATTGCTAGCAGGCTGCTGACTCCTCAAACACCTGCCAGCCTGCTATACACTTAGTCTATCATACAGAGGAGCACTTCTTAGTGATTAATATTATTGAAAGCAGGCCTGCATGCTCCTTTGGAGTGGATCCACGATGGTTTGAATTAGAAACTTTTGAAACCTTGTTAGCCCAAACCAATCAAAATAATTCCGCCGAGATAGCCTTGACTGACCGTGAGTCTTTAACCCCCAAGGGAATAGGGTAGCTTAATCCAAAGACGTCCACATTACTTGAGTCGTCCACCTACCACCTTGTCATTCATTCTTTCACATGCATTTTTGGGGCCTGGGACCCTAATATACACTGTCCACACCACCATATAGATATACAGTAGATTGTCCGCACCACCACATAGATATACAATACACTGTCCGCACCACCACATAGATATACAGTACACTGTCTGCACCACCACATAGATATAAAGTAGACTGTCTGCACCACCACATAGATATACAGTAGAATGTCTGCACCACCACATAGATATACAGTAGACTGTCTGCACCACCACATAGATATACAGTAAATGTCTGCACCACCACATAGATACACAGTAGACTGCTTCTGTCTGCACCACCACATAGATATACAGTAGACTGTCTGCACCACCACATAGATATACAGTAGACTCTCTGCACCACCACATAGATATACAGTAGACTGTACGCACCACCACATAGATATACAGTAGACTGTCCGCACCACCACATAGATATACAGTAAATGTCTGCACCACCACATAGATATACAGTAGACTCTCTGCACCACCACATAGATATACAGTAGACTGTACGCACCACCACATAGATATACAGTACACTGTCTGCACCACCACATAGATATACAGTAAATGTCTGCACCACCACATAGATATACAGTAGACTGCTTCTGTCTGCACCACCACATAGATATACAGTAAATGTCTGCACCACCACATAGATATACAGTAGACTGTCCGCACCACCACATAGATATACAGTACACTGTCCGCACCACCAAATAGATATACAGTAGACTGTCTGCACCACCATATAGATATACATTACACTGTCCGCACCACCAAATAGATATACAATACACTGTCAGCACCACCACATAGATACACAGTAGACTGCTTCTGTCTGCACCACCACATAGATATACAGTAGACTCTCTGCACCATCACATAGATATACAGTAGACTCTCTGCACCACCACATAGATATACAGTAGACTGTACGCACCACCACATAGATATACATTACACTGTCCGCACCACCATATAGATATACAGTACACTGTCTGCACCACCACATAGATATACATTACACTGTCCGCAACACCAAATAGATATACAGTACACTGTCTGGACCACCACATAGATATACATTACACTGTCCGCATCACCAAATAGATATACAGTACACTGTCAGCACCACCACATAGATATACAGTAGACTGCTTCTGTCTGCACCACCACATAGATATACAGTAGACTGTCTGCACCACCACATAGATATACAGTAGACTCTCTGCACCACCACATAGATATACAGTAGACTGTCTGCACCACCACATAGATACACAGTAGACTGCTTCTGTCTGCACCACCACATAGATATACACTAGACTGTCTGCACCACCATATAGATATACAGTAGACTGTCTGCACCACCACATAGATATACAGTAGACTGTCTACACCACCACATAGATATACAGTAGACTGTCTGCACCACCACATAGATATACAGTACACTGTCTGCACCACCACATAGATATACAGTAGACTGTACGCACCACCACATAGATATACAGTACACTGTCTGCACCACCACATAGATATACAGTACACTGTCTGCACCACCACATAGATATACAGTAGACTGCTTCTGTCCACACCACCACATAGATATACAGTAGACTGCTTCTGTCTGCACCACCACATAGATATACAGTAGACTGTCTGCACCACCACATAGATATACAGTACACTGTCTGCACCACCACATAGATATACAGTAGACTGTCTGCACCACCACATAGATATACAGTACACTGTCTGCACCACCACATAGATATACAGCAGACTGTCTGCACCACCACATAGATATACAGTACACTGTCTGCACCACCACATAGATATACAGTACACTGTCTGCACCACCACATAGATATACAGTACACTGTCCGCACCACCACATAGATATACAGTACACTGTCTGCACCACCACATAGATATACAGTACACTGTCCGCACCACCACATAGATATACAGTACACTGTCCGCACCACCACATAGATATACAGTACACTGTCCGCACCACCACATAGATATACAGTACACTGTCCGCACCACCACATAGATATACAGTACACTGTCCGCACCACCACATAGATATACAGTACACTGTCTGCACCACCACATAGATATACAGTACACTGTCTGCACCACCACATAGATATACAGTACACTGTCTGCACCACCACATATATATACAGTACACTGTCTGCACCACCACATAGATATACAGTACACTGTCTGCACCACCACATAGATATACAGTACACTGTCTGCACCACCACATAGATATACAGTACACTGTCTGCACCACCACATAGATATACAGTTCACTGTCTGCACCACCACATAGATATACAGTACACTGTCTGCACCACCACATAGATATACAGTATACATATTTGACCCCAGAAAACGGTCACAGTTAGGAAAAGTGTACAACAGTTAGTAACAACATGATTTTGGACTATAGAATAATAAATTCCTTCTCAATTTTGTTTCCATGGTCTCACTAGACACCTATCGAAAATTGCGGACCTTATCATATATTATTTTGAAACAAACCTTTAGGACATCACCTACCAGATCTCACACTATGAATCCGCAGATTTAATGTGTATCTTACTTAACTGAAACCTTATAAACTCACCAAACTAGCTATGGCACATAGGTGGCAGGTGACAGCCTTCAAATTATGAGTTATCAATGTGAGTATAGTGTATAGTATTATATGTGATCTAGTTGGCAGTGTCAGTAGTTAAATCTGCGTCTGTAGCTGCTGAGAAGGTGCTTGAGATCAGGTACACAGAGCCCTGAAGACCTCTTCAGTTCACATCATCCTTCTCATATATATATATATATATATATATATATATATATATATATATATATATATATATATATATGTGTGTGTGTATGTATATATATTTATATATATATATATATATATATATATATATATATATATATATATATATATATATGTGTGTGTGTGTGTATGTATATATATATATATATATATATATATATATATATATATATATATATATATATGCTATTTTTAACGTCTGAAAAGACACATGCCATCTTCACTTGGAAATAGATATATCTCATTAAAAGGATAGTCAATTGTAAGACCACCCATCTGTACAAGTATATGTATATGTTGTCAGGTAGGGGCATCTGCCCAGGCCATCTAAAGTTGTCATGAGGAAGAGTCTTTACCATGGATGACAAGTTAGATTAGACTAGTTCTGATTCGTTTATGTCTTATTGCACACTTAGAGCACCCTAGCAAATTTACTTGTTCTTGTGTGTCTTCAGCCCATGTTTTTAAGGCTATCTAGGTAGGGCACTTTACAATCAGTAATGTTTTTTGTGGATGCAAAACTTTCCCCTTTTTTCATCATCCTTTAATCTCTTTTTTTTTTTGCTGCTAGATTTATTCTCTATGTAAGGAAAAAGACATGTATATATGCTGCCTATAATAAAGGAGAAAAACAAATAATGATCAGATGCAAATGAATTGCTCCCTCTATGGCTGTATCAACAAGGCTGGTACATGGTAAAGGAATAAGGCTTGTACTGCAAAGTGAAGGAGGGGTGGACCTGCTCACACCGGCTCTTGATCAGCTCCTGTTCTATCTATAGCAACACGCACCTGCTCATCATGCTCATAGACCTGTAGGGGGCAGCACCCCCCAGCCCCCTCACACACACTGCTGTAAAACCCTGCATATTTAAACTGCAGCCTATAGCCAGAAATTGGGTCACGTAGCAAGCCAAAGTCGGTGCCTGTACTGGGAGTGAAATGTAATGCAATCACCAAGACCAGCCAAAGCAGTGCCAAAGTTTCGCCATGCTGCTATATAGTTCCCAAAATGTATACATATCTATGTAATGTGAGGTTCGTCAATTTCTCGTGAGAAAATACGACAAGCTAGTGCATGTCTGCGTGTACAGGTCCTCCGCATTCCTTGCTATAGGGCTTAGTACTGAGGCCTAGTGGGTCCGCCATTGTTTTACCCGGCACTAGGTGAGATAATCACTGATAACAACCAGCATGATGGGTACCAGGTATATTACATAATGTACCCAAAACATGCTGCAGTGAATTGAGGGACTTATCCGATTGGTCAATAATGCAACCCGGGTCAACCCTATAGACCATTTTACGCCCCTAATGCGGCCTATAGCAGATCAAGGAACTCAGGGTGCGGCTTATATATGGGGTTTTACCTATATAGACTATGGGAAGGAATGGGAACCTTTCAGAGCCCTGGTGCGGCTTATAGCAAAGCCATTAACTCAGGGTGCGGCTTATACGTGGTGTGACTTTTATACAGGTTTTACTGTAGGTATGTAGGTATAGAGGGTGGTCGTAGTGCTCTTACCAGGAGGGTGTTGCTCCTATAGTAAAAGGAAGAGCTGGCTAAAAATGCCCTCGTTTCCAGTCCTTTCTTTTCATGTAGCTATGACTTGTCCCTTTTGTTGCTCACAAGTGGACATTCAAGTACGGTGCTAAAAAAGGGAGATTTGAGTAGGTACCTAGTTGGGAGAAGTCAGTCAGTATAATATACTATAGAGTGTGTGACATGAGTAGGTACCTGATAGTGCAGCTCTCTCTGTTTTAAACAAGGCAGGTGACTTTTGTAGACTAATGTGGTGAGTGCAAGTTGAATGGTGAAGCAGAGCGTGACTTCTTTTGAAAAGAGGGTACCTACTGACAGCTCTTTTTACCATAGGAGCAACACGCTCCAGAAGGGTGTTTGAGTCTGCACCAGTAAATATGCAGTACCTATACCGCCATCAGAAAGAGGGAGAGGGGCCAGGAGAAAAGAACGACAGACAGACAGAGGGAGGCAGACAAACAGAGACAAATAAAGGAAACTAAGAATGTTGGGTGCACATCGCAATGCGATTAAATAAATTCTCCATCATTATTTGCAAGGAGACTGCTCATAACACGTTATGAGGATGCCTTAAAGATCACACATTCATTTCAGAATTGACAATGAACCAGTCCTATGCTGGAAGAGTGGCCAGCTAGCCATTTCTCAAACACTACAATCCTATCCCTCTCCCTCCGATTCCAACCACCCCTACAATCCAGTCCAATCGTAGTGATTGACCCTTGGTGATCATGTATTACCTACGATTGCCTATACAGGGGCATGCTTTTTCCCTCTGTATCTGTTGTAATCGTAGTGATTGACCCTGTACAATGAAGAATTCCCTTCCGATCCTGGCCAGGTCAGTATGATTTCAGGTTGCCCAAAACTTAGTGTCTGAGAAATGACTTCCAGATATTCAAACCTCTTAGAAACTTCCTATAAATGTCGTCCCAGTGTCTCGCTCAGAGTGGTCCGGGAGTAAAAGGACAGACTGCGATCAGTCATTGCTACTGCAGGCTTGCGTCTTTGGGGACATGACAGGCAGAAGGAGCATGTGTCAGAAGGTAAAACAGATAGGGCTGCAGGTGGGGTAGGCTAACCCTCTAACAGTCTTTGCTAAAAGTTTTTCACCATGCAGGACATTTGGTCCTGCAGATTTCTATTTCTGCAGGCCCGGTTCAATTCTCTCAGGACCAAAACATAACGAGTATCTAAGGGCATTTTCTGGGAATGAATAATTATCATAAAATGAGGATGTTCATTCTATTTTTATCATGAAATCCATTAGGATTGATGAAGTTCTGAGAAAAAAAATCATAATATATGTTAATGCTTTTTGTTTTATGCTGTAAAAACCCTTAATAATGGTCCAATTTAAGTGCCGTAAAAAAATGGCATGTAGCCTAAGGTCTGAGGATGACAGCCAGACATTTGGTCCTGCAGTCTGACAATTTTTATTGGCCTGGGAGCCATTCAGACGGCTAAAGCCATTGGTTGGCATGATGCACCAATGAAGTGCTAGCAAGACTGTACTTCATTGGTGCATCATACCAATCCTCCTGGAGTGTACCAATTCTTTAGGGTTGGCATGATGCATAAAAATGCATTCATGTATCATGGCAACCAATGGGCATGATGCATTAATGCATTAGTGCTGCATGCTTAGATAAGGGTTAAAGGTTCACTTTTATACAGGCTACATAATGCCTCCAAAATCATGTTCCTTTGTCATTTTGATGCAATTTCGCAGCACTGTCGAGTAACCCGACAGTGCTGCATTTGTGTATCATGCTGACCCATCTGCAAGTACCTGATCATTATTATCCATGACTACTATGTGGTCATTATATCGTCATTTTAAAAGTGCAATAAGGGGCTCTGCATAAAAAAAAAAAATAAAATGCAAAATGGCGCTCCTTAACCAAGGACCCCACATCCTTGTGGCAGAGTAGTGCCTGAGACAGGATAGTAGACTTCAAGCTGTACATGTGCAACCACCCCCACCCCCTTCCACTTTCTGCCATACTAAAAGGATTCACAGATATTCTGCCTACCTTGCATATTTTGCTGAAGCTGGTGAGGGGGATTTATGGTATTTTACAGTGAGACCTTGATAATCCGGCCCTTGATAATCCGACTAACATGGGATCCGGCCATTCTGTGGCTGGGACATTCCAATACAAATCTATTGTAATTTGCTTTGATAATCCGGCAGTTTTGAGATCCGGCCAATATTTGTCTGCAACAGATCTGTATATGATATAAGAGCAGCCACAAGCCATGGAGCATACTGTAACGGCTCGATTAAGTGCCCGGCGCTTACAAATCTGCCCCTGCACCCCAAGCCGTGTATTTGGGTGCTTAATACTGCCTTTAGGGATAGGTCATTTTTTAACAACAGGGAGGGGGGTTGGTGGGTTTGGGGGGGACAAAAGAATTTCAGACCCCTCTAAGGGGATGGAGACAAAAAAAATTGCCCTTTTTGAGCGAAAAAGCCCGCGCGCGACTATAGAATAAAAGGGGGAGACGAAAAAATTCCAGACCCCTCGGAGGGGGGGACGGAAAATTTTTTGTTGCACATGCGTGGAATTTCACCCCCCCCCCCGTTGTTAAAAAATAACCACTCCTTTAGTACTTAAGATTATTTTCACTACCCCTTACCATGGCCTGGCGCTTAAACAGGGTTATGTTATGTGGTGGCTTTGTCAGGTACACTTCTTTTTCTGTCAGTATGGACTGATATGGTGTTCCATCATGTTAACATTCTACACATTGATGTAGTTATTCATCTTGGAGATGATAACTGGAGGAAGGAGAAACTCATAAAGATAGATGGGCATGTCAAGGGAGGCAGACCGTGGGTAAAGGAAAGAAGGACAATGGCACAGGGAAAGATGGAGGAGAAGAAAAAGTTAATGAAGAACAATGTGAAAAAGAACAAGAACAAGAATAGGAAATAGGCTAAGACGTCATCAAAAGTTCGCTTGACCAGGACATGTAATACACCCCCTGCGTATTACACGCCCTCCGTGGAATACAGTCTTGTAGTGCAAAGCCTATGGCACCTCAGTATTTCTATGTATTTAGCATGAGATAAATTGCAGATTATGTTATTGGTGTTGGCAGTTGTGTGTATAAGATCTACATGTGGGAGCATTGAAAATAGACATGTATAATCTGACCCAATCTACTACCGTAAATTCGCCCGTATAAGCAGCACCCTCGTATAAGCCGCACCCTGAGATAGTGGATGAGCTATAAGCCTCACTTGGCACTTGAAAATTGGCATTTTAGTACTTTCCTATAGTGTCAAATACCCTCGTACAAGCCGCATGCCCATTTTGGGAAGATCCTATATAATAAGCCTAATTTTAATTTGGGCTCCGGTACTAGCCGCGTCTTATATGAGAGATTTTACGGTAGTATCCCCTGAATCCCCCCTCACCCCATCACACCTTCAGCCTGGTAGATGGGTTGCAGGTGTTTCATAAACGAGATGAAATATCACAATCTGCCGCTAATCCTACTGTAAGCTGTCCCAGCTCTAAATCCGTCCTACTGAGCTGATGTTACAGGGGCAACCCTTCCTGAGACACCTCTCTTTGCTGATCCCTGGTCCTGTTTATTGTTTTTACTCTGGTTACTTGGAAGTCGGGAGGTTATGTCGTAACATACCACGACTGCTCTCCTTATCAGTTCATGTCCCACTGAACAGGACTCGAGTTGGGAACATTCATAATTTGGGCAAGGAGTACCTGATTTTCCCTGGAAATTTGGACATGCCAGAACATCTTGTACTCAAGAAAAAAACATGTCCAGTTTCCTGGGAATATCCCGAGTCTTTCCCAAGAAATTCCTGAGAAATTCTCGAGATCTAGACTCGGGAATTTTCTCGTGTGTAAGATCTTATGGCGTGTGCAAATTTCCGGGGAAATTCACGTTCTCTATACTTGTTGTATTCACAAGTTGGGACTCAAGAAATTCCTGAGAAATTCTCGGGATCTTGTTCAGTGGGGTCATGCCAAATTGCCTCAGGAAGAGCACTGGAATTTCGTAGTCGCATGAGACAAGTGTGAACGTATACCAAGCAAGCAGGATACATTGTTGACCAATCAGAAAATTCCTTTTATAATATGTGGTACCCATCAGCTGGCTGTTATCACTCCTTATCTCGCAAGGTACCAACATTTAAGCAAGGGTTGCCCCACTTAGGATCTTGCTATCCAGGAATACTACGTAGGTTCTTTAGAAATGACCTCCTGGGTTTGTTGGCCCCTTGACTGGATGCACTAAAAATATAGACTTCTATGAAGGTGATTACTATTGATGAGTTAGGGTGATCTTTCCCTATTGATGACCTAAGGTAATCATGATGATCATCTAGGGTCATCACTTACATGATATTTTTCTGCCACCAGAGGGCCCTAGTATATAACAATGGGATAAATGCAATGCTCACTATGTAAGTTTTATTGATTTTGTATCTACAATCCTCGTGATCATCAGTGTTTATAAGATGTATGATGTAAAAAATTATCATCACACTGGAATCTTAATTGGTGAAAAAGGTTATTTTAGTAAACATTATCAAGGGCAACAGCATGTTTATTAATTGACACCTCTTTTGTCACTCAAACTATGCCTCATCAGAGCATAGGGCAGCTGTAAGTGCTCGCAATAAATGCTTGGTTGTGGGGAGGGAAGGGGGTAATTATGCAAATTTATGTAAAAATCTTAATGAATGATGAAGTTATCATTTACAAACTCCTCTTTGATCAGGTCAGACAGGTTCTCTGTAGTTATCACCTTGGGTGATCACATGTGATCACCCTAAAGATCATGGGGTACTCTTCCACGAATCATCAACAAGATGAGAAAATGTGATCACAACAGAGTATCTTTTTAAGCCTTATATTTTCAGTGTGGGATTGGGATCAGAACTCTGATTGCTAAGAATCGCTCCTTACTATAACATATATAAGTAGACCCCATAATTATATAGACAAGCTATACTAAGACCTTGAAATCTACTTATAAATCGCAGTTTAGGAAAAGTAATCCAAATACATTAGTGTCATGAATGTGAAGGGACCATTATCCCCAGCATGTATAGAAGATGGACGCTTTTTTGAAATAGCGCTTATATATAATATGCAATAATACCATTTTCGTATTTAATTGACCCACTCTATTAGTTCATTTTAGCACCAGGGTCCAAAATGCGCACCAGTCTTAATTCAATTAGCATTGAATAGGGGTAGAAGGCAATGAAATCTTGAGTACTAAACCAAGAGCTCAAAAAAGCATCAATGTTATTTTTACACCCCTCCCACCAACTTTTGTGTAGCAAGGACGCTCCCTGGTGGACACTTCGACAAACAAACGACACGTACATGTGGACCTATGCCAAAAGGACAAGAGCTAATGAAACAAGCACGAGATAAGAATAACCATATTTACTGTCCAAAACACAACATATCATGTGTCCACCTATGTAAAACCTCCGGCAGGCAATGGAGCGACGCAGTACTATGTACCGTTCTAGGGGGGAGGGCCCTGATGTAACTATGTGAAATAATTGTCAGGTAAATAAATCAGGTTATTCATTGTGTACTGGAATTGAGCTTGATTGTATCATATCTAATTCCCTCACTGCCACATAAGAGAGCAATCTATTCCCTTGGATTATGCATAGGGATTAGTAAATATTCCAGGGGATAGTTGTGAAATCATAGAATTAATATGCTGTTGGGGTTGACTTTGCCCCTAGTTCACACTGCCGCTTATTACCTCACTGTAGTGTGTTTAAAACCAATGTTAAAATACAATCTGGTGAGGATTTCAACTATGGAATGTTTATTTAGATCTTGCTTCCAAGCTCTTCACTGGAAAAGTTGGGTGTCGGGTTCAACATTATTTTTAGTTCACCATTGCTCCCATATTTAAGATCCCAGCAAATTGTCGTGAGTCCTTGTCAACCTGTGTGAAGTGGCTCTCACATGTCGCTAGATGGAACACGATGTCGTTATACCACAAGATCACCAGGAATAGCAATTGCTATGCCAAGTGAGTCTAACACACAGTGGCAAAAGATGACGGAATGAGTTATCACTCAAAAAGGAGTCACCATTGATGACCAATCATGGCGACAGATGATGACAATTTGCTGGGATACAGTGAATGGGGATTTTCCATAGTTTTACAACATTCACCATACTGATCTATGATTACAGTGAGATGTTTAAATTTCAAAACTCTACTTTCAGTTTTTGCTGCAACGATAAAGCATAAGAACATTAGTACTCACACTTAGTACCTCATGAATACACTGGAGTGTCCTGGAGGCTATTTAATCTTCCAATCTTCCAATGTTCTTCTCTTCCCCACCATGAGAATCAACTTCCCCAGAGAGTTGGTTCCTACTTGAGTAACACACCTCGACTCTGGACCACTCATATACCACTCCCCTGACCAGTTCCTGTTTCACAACACACGAGGGAATCAATTACCTGCACAGAGTGAGTTCAGTTTTGGGAATAGCACCTCCGACAGAACCACGTCCAAATCTTTTTGCAACGGCCTCCTGGTAGCTCAATACTATAGGCTTGTAGGGGCAGAAGTAGAAGACATATGTTGGTAGTTTTAAATATTAGAGCAGTAGCAGCAGCCAGCCAGCAGTTGTTGCTGGTTTCACTTTGCTTACCCCTCACTCTTCCTACTTTTTATAACCCATCCCCCTGTACTATAACTTGGTGTAGGGATAGCCTGCCCCCCCCACTAACTGGTATACAAGGTAGGGGCTGCCAGTACAGTCAGAACACCCTATGAAAATGTTACAAACACCACATTTTCTTACTGATTGATTAAAACTAAAGAAAAATAATTCTAACCCCTTTTTTTAGGAGTCGCATGTTGCAAAATACCACAAACTCCTGCTAGTTTTCCATTTTTCGTCATGGGTGCCACAAAAGGCTGAGTGGAATAGAACACAGGATACACCGAGGGTAAAATGGTGCGTTATCATGTAATTGAGTGGACCTTTGCATTATTTCATTGTTGGGGGAGGGCTACACCGTCTACTTGCATCATGTTTAACAAGAAAAATGTGGCAAAGACCACGGATAGGAGTTGCCATGGATGATGTCACGGCGGCTGCATGACGTCACTAGTGACGTCATAGGCGAACCGAAAACATAATGGAGTTGCACGGTCGCTACGCTCCTGGCCGCTTACACGGCTTGCAACTCCAAAAAACATTGCACAAAGCTTGTTTACATCGCCTTCCCACCCGCATTGCACAAACACCTGTAGGACTAGAATATCACTGTGAAACCAACTCTACCACCACTCTAGGGTTTCTATCCTACCCCCCCCCCGTCCCTCCAAACACCTCGGACCAGATGAGGCTGTTTCCAAATAGATGAAATACGTTTATTTTCATGGTAGGTACCTTACTTCTAACTCTCATATTGTCCTTCACCCTTCAATATGCACTTACTATCCTAGACTGCAAAGGTGGTCGCTTCTCTATGAATCAGACTGTATTTTCAGGCCGGTCTGGCTCATGCAGTCACTCCTGAGTGTCTTTCAAGTGAAGGTACTTCTGTTTTGCCTAAGAAGTGCCTCACCTGCAGCAGTCTCTTTCTTTGTGGTCCTAACTTTTTTTGTGTGTTGCACACAAGTGGTCAACACAAGAGCAAAAGTAGGTATCTGATAGTGCAACGCACACTGATTTTAAGCAAGGCAGGTGCCTTTTCAGATTTATATGGTGAGTGGAAGTTGAATGGTGAAGCAGAGCATGACTTCTTCGGAAAAGAGGGCACCTACTCCCAGCTCTATTTTGCATAGGAGCAACAACCTCCTGTTCCCTTTTATTCCCCTTTATAAACTTAAGTGAGGTGCCGGAAAAGTGCGATGTTAGTGGGTCACTTTTCAGGAGTAGTCAAATACCTTCCCATAACAATGATAGCTACTCAATATAATAGCAGGAAACAGAGATTGAGCAAAGAAGGCCGCCTCTTAGCAGCAGGGCCGTTGGTCAGCTTTCTGTGTCCCTCAAGGATACAAGCCCTTGTGTCCTTAAGAGACACAAGAAATTGACCAATCAGAAGCCAGTCTCTGCAGCAGCAGATGGCAGCTGCTAAAACCAAGATGGTGGACCTTCTACAGCCTGCATTCAAGGCACAAACACACTGATTTCTAAATACATAGGTAGAATTTTACTTTGTAATAGAATTTGACAGGGCAAAATAGTAATAGTAAGAAATTGAAATGCTCCTGTATGGTGTCTAGGGATGATCATCCTGGATTCAAAGCTTTGTTGACACAGTGTGGTGGGCTTGCCTTGTGTCCCTCAAGGACACAACAACAATTCTTTGTTGACACATTGGGTTGGGATAGCCTATAGTGTCCCCCAAGGACACAACAGCTGTGTACTTGTATGGTACATTGAATCATGAATATGGAGAGCCCCGAGTATAGAGATCTCCCTGATTGATAAAAACCTTGATAGATCTATGCATTTAGGGTGTGGTCATTATTTATCAACAGGGGGGGGGCGTAAAAATTTCAGGACCCTCTCGAGGGGGAGGCTGAAAAAATATATATGGGGTGGTCACTAATTATCAACAAGAGGGCTGGTGGTTTTGAGGCAGGGGGGGGGGTGGGATTGGTCATTTTTTAACAAAGGGGGTGGGGAGGACGGTGGCCAACAAATAAATTTCAGAACCGCTCAATAGGGAGTGATCATTTGGTGGTAGATTGGAGGCGGGTGGGCAATTTTTTTTTTTTTGAGCCCTTGACCGGGAGTAGGCAAGTATTTCTCGACCCCTATGAGGGGAGGGGGGAAGGCAAAATTATTTTACCTATTTTTAGCGACAAAGCCCTGGCATTACTATGGGTTAGGAGGGGGTGCGAGGGTTCCTGTCACCCCACGATGTACTTCTTCTTCATCCCTGCACAAATCCATATCCTAAATTTATCCCTCCCTCTAACAAAAGGGGAGCCGGTTGGTTGGGGGGATGGCAAAAAAGTCACCCCCTCGAAGTACTCTAACCAAAAAATCCAGCGCGCTGCTTAAAGAAAAGGGGGACAGGAATTATCCCGCCACTGCGTCCTTGAAGGATACAAGCAGACATCTGCATCCTTGAAGGATACAAGCAGACCACTGTCTCCTCCAAGGACACAAGCAGACCCCTGCATCCTTGAAGGACACAAGTAGCCCACTGTGTCCTCAAAGGACACAATCAGACCATTCCATCTTCGAGGGGGGGGGACGAAAACCCACCACTGTGTCCTTAAAGGATACAAGCTGACTATTGCGTCCTTGAAGGACACTGTTAGACCACTGCGTCCTTGAAGGATACAAGCAGGCCAGTGTGTCCTCCAAGGACACAAGCAGCCCACTGCATCCTTGAAGGCTATAAGCAGCCCACTGTGTCCTTGAAGGATACAAGCAGACCACTGCATCCTTGAAGGAAACAAGGAGATCACTGTTTCCTTAACAGATACAGGGAGACTATTGTGTCCTTGAAGGACACAAGAAGAACAATTTGTCCTTGAGGGATACAAGCAGAACACTGTGCCCCTGAAGGATACAAGCAGAACACTGTGTCCTTGAGGGATACAAGCAGAACACTGTCTTTGAAGTACACAAGCAGAACACTGTGTCCTTGAGGGATACAAGCAGAACACTGTGTCCTTGAGGGATACAACCAGACCATTGTGTCCTTAAAGGATACATTTATATGCAAGTAATCGACAATTTTCTATGGACATGTACATGTGGATCAACACGGTTAAAGGTACACCCTCGAGGGGGTGCGCTGGCGTACCTTTTACCAGGTTGACCCACAGATGTTCTGTTATGGATGTTCTGAGGGCAATTGAACAAAATTTGAGACCAAAATTTGTGATTACCAGAATCGAGAACAACCGTGCGTCAATGACATCCCTAGGATTTGTGCATATTTACACTGCACAAAACATGCCAAAGACATTGTCAGTAACCACTGACTTTTCAACATCGAACCTCGCTATACTTCTCGGGGGCAGACATTAACACTGGCCCAGTGGCCAATGGCCAGTAGTTTGGGCTGCGGGCCAGTGATTTTTCCTAAAAATCCTTTGAAACTGGCCATTTGGCCAGTAGAATATTTGAAAATCCATTGCTATATACTAGACTGCTGGCCCGGATGGCCAAAGGTCCAAATTGTTAAGTATCTACCCCTGCTTCTAGAACACATGCTGCAGTGGTCTGCTTGTGTACTTCAAGGACACAGTGGTCTGCTTGTATCCTTCAAGGATGCAGTGGTCTGATTGTGTCCTTGGAGGACACAGTGGGCTGCTTGTGTCCTTGGAGGACATAGTATGCTGCTTGTGTCCCTCAAGGATGCAGTTGTCTGCTTGTATCCTTCAAGGATGCAGTGGTCTGATTGTATCCTTCAAGGATGCTGTAGTCTACTTGTATCCTTCAAGGGTACAGTGGTCTGCTTGTATCCTTTAAGGACACAGTGGTCTGCTTGTATCCTTTAAGGACACAGTGGTCTACTTGTATGCTTCGAAGATAGTCAAAATGTTTTATGCCTCAACGAGCCAGAGCTGAGGAGAATTTTTACACCTCTCTTTTATCTATAGTAGATAGATATATTTATCCCCCCCCCCTCGGGAGGGGTCTTAAATTCGTACACCCCCCTCAAACCC
This sequence comes from Acholoe squamosa, assembly GCA_949317995.1. Classification (NCBI taxonomy): domain Eukaryota; kingdom Metazoa; phylum Annelida; class Polychaeta; order Phyllodocida; family Polynoidae; genus Acholoe; species Acholoe squamosa. The sequence goes on from OX439047.1 coordinate 66,472,307, forward strand.
ACAACCCCCTGTTCATAAAAAAGGACCACTCCCTAAGTGAGCAAATAATGAGCAGTGATAAATAGAAGAATATCATAGCAGTCTTTTTTTAAAACTTATTTGCAACTATTTCAAAGGATAGATACTGCTTTAAGTTTTACCCTGGAAAGATCAGTGCATTTATGCATTGAATGGGTACCGGTATGACATTTAAGTTCAGCATCTTGGTCTTAGGCAGCTGTGCAGCTGCTGCAGCAGAAGCCAGCTCCTGATTGGTCAGTTGGTTGTATCCTTCAAGGAGACTACATAATGAGCTGCTGCTGTGTCCTTCAGAGACACAGAAAGCTGACCATCAGCCCCGCTGCATATCGCAATGCTATAATACAGACTATTATAAATAAGACAAGTGCCTTTTCACTGTTCATATTGTGGTGACACTGTTCACTCTAATGGGGTGAGTAGAAATTGAAGGATGAAATACAGCGTGACTAAAGTGAGTGCGTACCTACTGAGTGCTCTCTGTAGCTTATTTTGCAATACCCCCCAGGAGACTGTTTAAAAAGAAACAGTTAAAAAGGTGGGTTTTCATTGTAGGTAGCTCACTTCTTACCCGCATGTTCTCCTTCACCCTTCAAAATGCACTCAACCACCCTAGACTGAAAAGGTGGTCTTCTCTGGAGGGTTTTGCTGGTACCTGATACTAGTGCAGCTCTCTCTACTTTAAACAAGGCAGGTGACATTTCAGACTAATGTGGTGAGTGCAAGTTGAATGTTGAAGCAGAGCGTGACTTCTTTTGAAAAGAGGGTACCTACTGACAGCTCTTTCTACCATAAGAACAACACACTCCAGAGGCGTAGGAGCCAAATCTTGATTGGGGTTGTCCAGGTAGGGCTCGACGCACCTACCATCAATCTTCGGCTTGATTGTTCCCACACTTATGCATGCCTACATAAGGTATGTATATAAAATAGTATTTGGTGACTTTTGTCGGTGATCATCTTCCCCATTCTACTCCCATATTGGTGGGAAATGTAGGATAGATTTATGGAAACTTGTAATGGGTCACGGTAAATTTTGGGGGGCCAAATATATTCAGGCCCCCTTCCTCTGGGATAGAGGGGGCCCAGGGGGCTGATTCATAACGTTAAAAGGAAAGTCTTTCATTGGAACGAGCAGGATGACATGATCATCTCATACTAAAAGTAATTCTTCCATTGAAACGAAAATCTTTCATGGTAATCGTTTTAACCATTTTTAAGGTAAGTGTAAATACAGCATGTTGTGAATTGCACCAAAACGATCATCTTTATTATTGGTTACCAGGCTGATTCTTTCAACAATAAAATATCTCTCTTAATTCTTTAACTTATGAATCGCCATCCAGGTCCCCCTGCCCCCCCCCCTTTTTCCTACGCCCCTGAGATTGTAAGTACCTACAACTACATACCTATACTGAAGAAAGTACCTTCTGTTGGCTAGTCTGACAGGTATTACTTGAGAAGACCTTGGGCCACCTTTAAAAATATTATGTCCGTTTTCTGTCCAGAGGTGGGATTTTTCAGACCCATGAGGGAGGGAGGGCATGATACCCGCAGGCCATGTCTGGTGTCATTTTCCCAAGATCCTGGGGAGAAGTACTCTTGAACTCCACTAGATGAGAGTATTTCTATTCTCCAATCACATACTATATCCAAACATCTGTATGGGAGAGATAGGTTGACGATTGGGGTGTTAGGGTGCCCTCTTGTGAGTAAGGGTTAAAACAGGGGATGGTTGACTGGTAACTTCTTAGGCATGGCCTGCCTGTATCATGTCCCCAACATCCAGGCAGGTCGCCAGCCAATGAGTACGTCTACTCACATAGTGCAGCTCTGTGCCGCCCTCTACATCAGACAATATGAACTACCATAGACCAGACTAGGGAGTAACCGACTCTAACTCCCCCTAGTGTCAACCCACGTGTTTACAACAGCTCCAGCAATGAAAGCATAAAAAGGGCTATGATATTACAGGAGACTTCAGGCGAGGATATTCACTGATTTGAGTTTCCTGAGGTAGTTTTCGATTGATCTGCTGGTGTCAAGCCCGTTGACAGTAAAGTATTTAGTTAAACCTGATTTGTGTTCATTCATTATATATTGAAAGATTCGATCAGTAACAAGGGTTGGGAACAGTACATGTTCATTTCTATAAATTCTTCAATGACAGATTTAGACGGGGGTGCAGGGGTGCACACCCCCCCCCTTCTTTTTGCTAGTAGTTAAGAGTTTATTTTCCTATTTTAAGCCCTTACATTTAGCCAAATACAGAGCTTAAATAATGGGTGCGATCCCTTCTTTCAAAAACCCCAGATCCGCCCCTGTTATAAAGGTTGCTGAGAGCTTTCTCTGGAGGTCATTTGTGGTTACTGCTCACTGTTCATTTACATACCCCTAGAGTTATGTCACCATAGGTTAGCCTTTCTCTGCCGTACCAGACGGTGCTAATTCAAGTATAGGATCGGTTTTACATGTGTAAAATGTGCAAGTATAGTTGAATCAAATTTGATTTAGAAAAGATGTGAAATGGGTGATCTCTTAACAAAAACAACGATGGCAAATACAAGGTGAGATTTGTGAAACATAGTAGTTAGTTTTTATTGGTTCACATAATGAGTACAATAATTATGTACACACACTCAGAAACAAAAATACTCACAGTGTCCAGCCCTTAATATGCAGGAGTGCATCATGCCCATTGGTCGTCATGATGCATCAATGTACTTCATTGGGGCATCATGACGACCCTCTAGGAGAGCATCATGGCCGCAAGGTTAACATGATGCATGAATGCAGACCTGGCAAGTTACACGCCAGTGCTTCACATGTATCATGATGACCAATGGGCATGATAACCCTTTATGTCATGGCTGATACGAACGTCATTATAGATTAGTAGGGCCTACTACAACAACCGTATTTAATGGGGGGGATTGAATACAATGTGCCCGTATTCAATGGCTAGTGGTCATGTGACCTGCTGCAACAAACAGACGCTCAAATTAAGTAACTTTAATAGTTGTCTTGTATTTAAAAGCAAAATTAACCCTGTAGCCATGACATAAATGCAAATGTCGACTCCCATGGGATATTTTCGCATCGTATTCACCAAAGTGATTCTGCCCGTATTCAATGAAGCCATTATATGGTCATTGACATTTGCTTATAACCCTAATGCCCATCATTTGGCATTTTGCATCATTGATGCCCTGCGGAGTCTGCTCACCTCTTTATTGCATCATGCAGACCCCCGGCAGTGCTGGTAGGGCTAAAGTTGGCATCTTGCATCAAGTATTCATAGGATGCTGATTCTTTGATGCATCATGCCCATGTATGGTCACAATGCATTAATGCAGCCCTGCATCAGCGGGTAGTAAGGGTCGATGCACTTGTTATACATAATTGTATTGACAAAAAAGTTTCAAAACAAAAAGAAGGTTCACAATGTTACCTTAGAAATATAGTTTAGTTCACCAGCCCTCATTCCGGACTCCTATATCCTATATAAATATATAGGCAAAATTGAAAAATAGCCAATATTTTCGAACCATTGGGGACGAACAAGATTTGAAAGGTAAAACTGCAAATACAGAAATAAGAATAGACTCATTACCATAGCAACACAATATAATTGTCATGAATATGTATGTATATTATTCTCTTGGATAAAATTGCACGTATTTGACGGCAATATTGTGAAACCTTATATCATTATCAGGAGGCCGTTTCACCACGTTTAATACAATAACACGGAGGTCCATATTTTAAACATGGGGGTCCGTGTTTGACATATATGTCCATATTTGAACACCTACTGCCCCCTGCCCCCTCCGCATTCACAATATGGTCCATATTGTAGGGGGTAGGGGGCAGTAGTGTTCAAATATGGACATCAATGACAAGGACGGACCTCCATGTTAAAAACACGGACCTCCGTGCAAAGTCCAAAACTACAGTGAGGTACTGGCCAATATACAATTATACAGACTCTTGTGAAGGTCTATGTCAAGTACAGGTCAAGGTTAAATTGGTAGGTCAATGTTAAAGTATTTAAGTCAAGGTCATACTATTGGAGAAACATGGTAAAGCAAGTTTTGCTTCTGATCAGGATTGTGACAACTAATACAGTGTAAACAAATGAATAAATATTTAAATAAATAGAAAGGGAAAAGTTTTTTTTTGTTTTTTTTTTTGTCTAAATCAGAACTTACACGTTATACCCTAGTTTTCACCATGCAGTTTTCCTTAATTAATTGCCTCGTGGACTAAATGAAGCTTTGTGAAGAGAACCCCGACGTATCCTTAAACTAGTGTGCAGCATACATAAATAAAGCATAGTATATACAAACAAACAAAGATTACAGAATAGAAAATATATAAAACACAAAAACTAGACATCCAATCACACGTAGTTACATTTCAGAGCAAGAGTGCCCAATCAATGATATATCTACCTGATGCATAAGGGCATTGGAATGCATTTATAACGTTTACAAAAGGGGAAAAAATGAATAGAAAATTGCCCAAAAAAAGCAAGGCATTACTTCAAAAAGAAAGTTCCGATGGCGACCATATACCCAGCACTAAAGTGATTTATGAAAGTTTGATTCGGGTAGTAAGGGAAGGAAAGATTATCAATTTTCTTTTTGTAAATTGTGTTCATGCAATTTGAAAGACGGATTTCATCACGGTAAATTAGGTAGGATATGATGGAGCAATTTGTACGTTGTGTTGCAATATGTTATTTGGGAGGTTAACTATCATTAAATATTTTGAACTTTAAGAATCCGTGCTTGCCTCATGAACACAATAACAAATATTCAAAAATTCGTATGTCCTCAGCACAAAACAGTTGATGAAATTAAATGAGAAAACAATTAATAGATCACAGAACTATTTATGAAAGATGCCACAAAACATTCTCTAATATAGAAATAAACTTAAATAGATCTACACAGAGATGCCTGACAAAGACTTTGCTCTTCTGTACCAACTCTGGACTCAACTCACTGTTTTCTCCTGGCGATCTTTTTATGCTCCCGGACTGGGCCCTATTTGGGTGAAGGGGCACCCTACTTATCTAAATCTTGATTTTCACTTGTGAGTATAAGTGTGCACTGCAGTTATGCTGCGATAAAGAAAAGACTACCATATGTATCTCCACCTGATGGTTGTTCCATCAACTAACTGGAGATCGTCTTTAATATCACAATCATGCATTTCACTTAACTGGCTAAGAACTAAGAACAAAAAACTATTTGATTCCACCATGAAATACAATGTTAAGGTTTACATTTACACATTATGAGAATTAAGATTAACCCTTAAATGGCTGCTGATGCATTAATGCATCATGCCCACTAATGAAGTGCTGGCAAGACTGCTCGCCAGCACTTCATTGGAGCAGCATAGCGATCCTCCGGGAGTATATGTATCAACACCGTAGGGTTTGCATGATGCTCCAAAGAAGAGCTGGTGAGCACTTCTTTGGTGCATTATGACGACCAATGGACATGATGCACTCCTGCATCAGCGGCCTTTAAAAGATATAATAATCGTTGTGCCAATATGTGGAATATTCCCTTTCATCGTTGACAAATATATGAGGCACATGGTTCAATATAAAGCAATTTACAAGGCTCTGGACATCGTGTACAGTTTGCAACACATGGGGTACAACAGGACTTCCTTCTCAGTTCCTACTTAAAATAGTATATTTAACACACAAAAAAGAACGGTAGTTGAATAAGAAATCTTTTATGACTCGATAGGGGATCATACATTTGTATTCATACTCGCACAATGGTCCCTACATAGAGTTGTTCCGGACTATCCATCCTTTGAACTAATTATTATGCTGAAACCGACCTACATGACGGATTTTATTGAAAATAAAACAAATGAAATAAAAGACACAGGTGACATTGAAGTATGTCTTTTTACGTCATATATTTACAGAGTGGGTAAAGTGTTATTCATATATTCACTGTTACTTGCGAATGTATCTGGAGGGCAGTTCTCAATGACGCATAATAACCTCATTGAGAAATACCCCCTTGGCCTTGATGATCAAAAAAGAACCAATGTACGTTCAGTAAAGCACCTAGTGGCGTCACGTGATATGTCACGTGACACCAGATGTACAAAATCACCCACCACCTTGCGTGCATGTGTGTGCACCACTCGTGTTTTACAAGTGTCACCGACAATTTTTTTTTCTTCTCAACTCTGGAGTTATGCTTCCAAGGTATGACAAGTGTGATCTTAACCCTTTATGTTCTGCTGATGCAGGAGTGCATCATGCCCATTGGTCGTCATGATGCACCAATGAAGTACCAGTGAGCAGACTCACGAGCTCTTCATCTGTGCGTTTTTAGTAATACATGTAATGGTGACCAATGGGCATGATGCATTGATAAATCAGCAGGCCTCTAGCCTAAAGTGTTATCTAAGATACTTTTGATATCTAAGAGAGAGCCCTAGAGTCTACTGGCCTTATATCCCCCAAGTATCTGAGTGGTCAACTATGTCTACAAATCAGATTTAGGTGAACAGATGGCAATGTGGGATGTTCAGAATCGACCTGCAACTTCGACCATGTTAAGTAGATACAAATGATTATACATAAACATTTATAATTCTATGCATGTTTCAATAAATAGATAAATTCTTATTAATAGAGATTTAATTCACTTTAATTGCTATATTCATTACTCTAAAAGATTTCATTTTAAACATTAAGTATATTAGAGAGTTACATTCACCTTATTAACATCTGTTCCTCACACCTAAAATTATTTATTTCTTTTCCTAGGAAATTAGAAATTAAATGCAATGCATAGTGTATTGTTTCTAACAATGACTGAATCAATAACACATATATATGTAACGTTGTATTGTAGCCATGGTGACCATTGCAATAAATGTCTTTCTTGTTAAAAAGCAAGAACTTATGATTATTGCCCTTTTCAATAATCTCATTGCCTGAGTCTAAAGTTGGCATGACCTTGGGATTATCTCAATGAAGTCAAAACCTCGTTCTTGTGGTAACCAAGGCTTACTCTGAGACGTGACCTTGAACTTAGGGTTTATTTGATCATATTAAGCCTCTTTTTGCTCCTCACGATGAATCCTGAGAAGCCGATCTGTCCTTGGAGTATTCATCTCGTCGCTTTTTGTTGCCGATGACAATTTCGATAAACTCCTCATATTCCATGGCGCCGCTGTCATCCTAAAAGATCAGATATCAATTTCTTTACATATACACAGAGGGATTTGTATTCTTTTCATTTTGGAATATGGATGGCCAATAGGTTTACACCAAGAGCTCAATTTCTAACACCCCCTAGAGAGGAACCCTCTCTGTTTCTCACAGCAAGTAGCAGCAGCCCGAATCGTCATAAAACACATAAAATTATAATCTAATTATGCCATTTTAAAAGTATTTTGAACCTTTCTGACAAAACTAACGTTAGATAAATACAAAGATGCACGTGAATTGGGTTGACTGAGAACTACCATACACATCTTCACCTCGTGAGATAATCCTTATTCAGAGCCTATTTTTTTGGACTTTTGTCTGTGTATTTTTCAGTCTCTAGTGAAAACTACTCCTTGTTCTAGAAGGCATTTCTGAAGAAAGTAAACTAGACCCCTTTAAATTACAGTGGGATCCCTCACAGCCCTGTATCTGATGGTTACCAATGATTGTACTGGTATGACTCCCCTACCAAACCCTATGTAATTACTGCATCAAGTGCGGATCGTACAGAGTATAGTTGTAGTGCATTACCTACGATCACCCATTCTAAATCTGAGGGATTCAAATTGTAGTGGCTGTGTACAGCCATATCGTCTTGAGAAATTCTTCCAGTGTGGTGTTTCACAAGTTGGAAATATTTACAATCAGTCATAACTAGATGTGATAGCAGCCTTAAGATTGGTCCTAGGCTTACAATAGCAGGTCTTTCTACAAAGGTCATCAGTAAAATCTAATGTATTTTCTCTCTATGATCAGACCAACATAGGATTGGTTGTAACTTTGGAATAGTCATAATTTGTGAAATGGATGATTTCTGACTATTATCATCTTTGGCTTGTGAAACACCGCACTGGGCTAGCGTCCTACCTTGTCGGCCATGGCCATCATGCGGGTAATTTCTTCCTCGGGCATGAGTTTCCCCAACTCCTCAAATACCAGCTTCAACTCATCTTTGTCGATCGACCCATTACCGTCCTTGTCAAACTTAGTGAATACCCGCCTCATCGTCATCTCTCTGAAATAAAAGTAAATAAACATCCATTATGGCAAAGCTAATTTGCTGAATAAAGCTTTCCTCCAATAGTTTGAAAGAGTATTTGAGATAAAAAGTAAAAAGATGTTTTCCATTTGAGTACTATTGTCCTTTTGACGTTGGAAACATTTAAGAAAGAAAATCTTTTCAGAAACATTACAGAAATCAAGAGTCTTTTGATTACGTTTGGAAATGGCAAAAATGACCTTTCAAACCTAAAGATGAAGAAGTATCTTTTTATTCAGAGCATCTTTGCAGTAAACGGGTCGAACAGTTGTACATGTATTAGGTTTAAAAGAAAGAATCAGAAGAATCCATAACCCCTACGGCCTTTCTGCTAGCTGGGAATGCCCACATCTTTATTGGGGAGGAGCAGTGAGCCCAGCTCCAAACGTTGTTTTGAGCACACTGATCACACTGGTGCCTTTGCATGGTTGAAGGATTTAATGAGGAAAATGTCTTCAGTTAGTATCACCTCTGTTCCAAGGCGAAGGTATTTAATTTACTGTGACCTGGGGCCTCCACTTCCCCTCCCCCCCCTTCCTATGCCCCTAGCTTCGCTGGTACTACTGCGGCATCGATGCGATATGCCCGTAGGTGGCTACCAACTGACCTTATGACATCACAAGTTCTAGTAGAGCTAACACTAACCAGAATATCATTATCATAAATTATGATTTGCATATCACTCTTCAAGCATTGGAAAGGTACAAAGCCTTGGTATAGGCAAGTGACGCACATGCATCTGCATGACCATGGGCGCGCGTCACATGCCTATACCGAACTTTAGAAAGTGCCAATGCTTGGAGTTGCTAGCTACCTGCCCTATACCGAGTGAGGGAGGTGGGGCCGGGGACCAGCCAAGCCCCTAGCTTTCCTACCTGTGCACTAGGGTTGGTGCTTTTAGCATGACGTTCATGAACTCTTCTTTGGAGATCAACTGGTCGTCAGATATATCCGCTAGACGAAAGAACTTCTGTAACATTCAAATATAAAAGGCATTATGAATAATGAATTGTTCACCACAAGCCAAAATTGGGTATTAGTTGATCCATTAGGGAGTGATCATTTTTTAACAAAGGGGGGGGGTGGGTTTGAGGGGGGGTCAGAATTTTTTCAACCCCTTGACCAGGGGGTCAGAATTTTTTTGGCCCCTTGACTACGGGGGGTCAAAATAATTTCACCTGTTTTCAGTGAAAAAGCCCGCATGTTACTATAGGTTAAAAGGGCGCGTTCGCACACGATTTTCACCTCCCGAGGAGGGTCGAAAAAAATTTGACCCATCGAGGGTGGGGGCCGGAATTTTTTCGCGCGTCTGCGCGCAAACCCACTAGACCCCCCCTGTTGTTGAAAAATGATCACTCCCTTAGTGGGTATAGGAGCATAGATAACATGTTGTTTGTATGTAATACATTTTTAATAATCTATTTTCCTGTAACATCAGAAATAAAAAGCATTGGTGAACTTTCAATCTACTGTATCTGTGTTTGATTTCTTTTTGTTGGAGTATACCATATTGATATTGTAATCAACTATAACTATTGTAAAATTATTTAAACTATGATTCCAAAGTATATCTTATGGTAAATTCGTTAATTCTCTTACAACTGCATGAATGTTAGCCCATATAATAAAGACCATATTCCCCTCAGTGACATTTTGGCAGCTAGTCAATTTATAATTGAGTAACCTCCACAAAAAGTTCCTTAACTGGTAACTTTGAATGGACCAGGAGGTACTACCATCACATACAACACTCTGACAGTAACTTTAGGCTAGTGCTTTTCCTATGGCACTTGAACTTTGAAGGGAGGAGTGGTGGTGTGTTAAGAAATAATCTTCAGGGGACTTGAGTCTGCTCTAAAGACAGAAATCTGACCTTGATTTCGGCATCACTCCCGCGGTATCCGGCAGTGCGTAGACTCTTAGTCAGCTCATTTATAGTCAGCTGTCCGTCTCCATTTTTGTCGCTATCCGAGAAAAAATCTCCAAGCCGCTTGAGAACTTGTACCTTCCTGAAAAATACAGAGGAAGGGAAATGAACATTATTGACAGATTTGTTAAGATGATCCAGAAATGATGATCTGTTTTGTGTCATTGTCGTCACCATAGGGAATCGGCTATAGGGATTCCTAAGCTTATACTAAAATGAAATACAAACCATGGTTTTGAATTTCTAGTCAGGAGGGTGTTGCTCCTATTGAAATCTGAAAAGTCACCTGCCTTGTTTAAAACAGAGAGAGAGCTGCACTATCAGGTACCTACTAATGTCACACACTCTATAGTATATTATACTGACTGACTTCTCCCACCTAGGTACCTATTCAAATCCCCCTTTTTTAGCACTATACTCGAATGACCACTTGTGAGCAACAAAAGGGACAAGTTATAGCTACATGAAAAGAAAGGACTGGAAATGAGGGCATTTTTAGCCAGCTCTTCCTTTTACTATTGGAGCAACACCCTCCAGGGGTTAACCAGTCTAGACAAATCACGCTATAAAGGTAAACATTATGAGTTATTCGGTTCATCGGTATTGATCCAAACTGTGTAATCATCATGAGATATTCTCAAAGCAGTGTTCTACAAGGCAGAGTCAGGTATAATCCTGTTTCACGGATATTGTGTGAAGAACCTTCAGCTTGGAAACAATTTTAGTGTATTCATTTCATGTAAAAGATCCTGCAAAATCACCTTCGGTTATGGGCCTTATTCCACTTCAGTCAAGTGTGCAAAAAGTCACAAAAAGTTGATTGAAAAAGTCAACTTTGAGTGACTTTTTCTCACTTTATGTCACTGAAAAAGTGAACTCCTGACTTTTCCAGTCAGCTGTCTCCCATTTTCGCAGACTTTTTCTTTTTTTCGTGATTCTATTCCAAGCTCCATCTCCAAACTTTTTAGGAGACTGACGGTCAGTGGAAGCAGTTTTCCAGTCAAAGTCAAACTTTTCCAGTGAGTTTTTGACTTTTCTCCAAATATTACTTTTTTAATATTTCAAAAAGTCAATCAATGTAGATTTTGTCACTTCAGGTCTGACTTTTGACTTTTTCAGCCAAGTCTGACTTTTTCAATCAACTTTTTCATTTTCAGACTGGAAAAGTCTGAAAATCGACCGAAAAAGTCGACTGTAAAAGTCAACTTCACAATGGAATCAGGTACCACTTATTCAGTCAGATTTTTTCAGTAGACTTTTCTGGACTTTGACTTTTACTGACTGAAATGGAATAAGGCCTTAAGGAGCCTGAGGCTATTTTTGATGATGTAATAGTGAAGGATGGGGCTGTGGGATTGGGTGTCCCCAGACATTGATGGGGTAGGACCTTGCCTTTGCAATGAACTGTCATTCTCAATATGATATAAAATATCTGTGCCCACTAGGCCCAGACAATTATCAGAGGGTCATATAACTTACTGACAGTGGTAAGGCCAAAAAAAGATATTGTGTGTTTCCAGTTACATGACTAAAATATCTAGGGTCGGTAGGTCGGATTTCTTTTTTCTTTTTTTTTAAATTTTGTATAGAAATGTATGGGCAGACATGTTGGATTCTCTGATTTAACAGTAGAAATATGAAAAACATAAAAAATGTGAAGCACATGTTAAAGATATAAATGGCAAACTGTATACCAACCCAGCAAATTGTCATTATCTGTCGCCATGATTGGTCATCAATGGTGACTCCTTTCTGAGTCATCTTTCGCCACTGTGTGTTAGTCTCACATGGCATGGTGATTTATCACAACAGTCGCCAACATGATTTCACTCACTGCGTGAGTATGTGCCACCCCTTGTCATCCCTCACAAAGCATGGTGACTTATCACCACCATCGCCAACATGGATCTAACTCACTGCGTGAGTATGTGCCACTGCCTGTCAACTCTCAGTCAGAATGACAGCTTATCACAACCATCGCCAACATGGATCTGACTTATTGTGTGATTATGTGCCACTCCCAGTCAGTTCTCACTCAGAATGGTGACTTATCACCAACATCACTAATATGGATCTCACTCCCTGCGTGATTATGCGCCACTCCCAGTCAACTCTCACTCAGAATGGCAGCTTATCACCACCATCGCTAACATGGATCTCACTCACTCCGTCAATATGTGCCACTGTTTGTCAACTCTCATTCAGAATGGCAACTTTTCACCTGCATTGCCACATGGCTCTCTCTCACTGCGTGAGTTTGTATCACTCCTAGTTAATCTTCTCTCAAAATGGTGACTTATCACCACCATTGCCAACATTGGTCTCACTCAATACGTGAATTTGTGTCACTCCAAGTCAATGCTCTCTGAGGATTGCATCATCTGTCACTCACTCTCACTCACAGTGGCAACTTATCACCACCATTGCCAAAGTTGTTGAGACAGCACCACTGTTCAACATGTAACCTATCTAGCAAGTGTGGGCATGAAGTATAAGTCCCATACATATCAAATGTGCTTTGTTTCACACTGATTTCCATGTAATACTTCAGAGTTGAATCAAACAAGATTATATAGAGAGAATATCAATTGAATTTAGATAGAGGTATCTCTAAAATGAAAGCAACTATCCATAAACACCTTTTCTCTGGTTACAGGAAAAATACATAGGGAAATATCAACATGAACACCTTGTCTGTGGTTAGAGGGAAGATACATATGGCAATACCTTCTCTGGCAAAACATACTTTGATCTGGCAGATGTGAGGCTGCATGATTACCAATGTTGATGATCATGAGCTTTTCATCTAACAAGGTGAGTGATCACCAGCGTCGCCATCACTGGTGAGTCTTAGTGATCACCACTCTCACCATCCATGGTGAACCTGCGCTATGACGTGGTGTGCGTTTCATCTAGCGAGGTGAGTGATCAACCGCCTTGCCATCCCTGGTGAGTGTGAGTCATCACGATCCTCGCCAACCGTGGTGAACATGCGCTATGGCATGGTGTGCATTTCATCTAGCGAGGTGAGTGATCACTTGTGTCACCATCCCTAGTGAGTGTGGGTGATCAAGATCCTCATCATCTGTGGTGAACCTGTGCTATCACGAGGTACGCGTTTTATCTAGCAAGGTGACTGATCACAATCCTTGCCATCCGTGGTAAATGTGCATTATGACGTGGTGTGCGTCTCATCTAGCGAAGTGAGTGATCACTCATGTCGCCATCCCTGGTGAGGATGAGTGATCACTCATGTCGCCATCCCTGGTGAGGATGAGTGATCATGATCCTCGCCATCCCTGGTGAACATGTGCTATGACGAGGTGCGTGTTTCATCTAGCAAGGTGAGTGATCACCCGCATCGTCATCCCTGGTGAGTCTGAGTGATCACCATCCTCGCCATCTGAGGTGAGGCCATGTGATCACCACCATAGCTATTCCTGGTGATCTTTTGCTATAGCGACATCGTGTTGCATCTAGCGACATGTGTGAGCCACTTGTGAGGTTGATGAGGAGTCACAACAATTTGCTGGGAATAGATGAGGAACTAGAAAAATTGATGAAAAATTATGAAAATGCCTAAAAATTGCCAAAAAAAAATTCAAAAATTCCCAAAAATAATAAAAAAAAAAATCCAGGGTCGGCCCTGTTTTATTAGGGTCGGTCGGGTAACTGGAAACAAACCTTTTTTTTAGGCCTAATCATTTGACGGACACAAGGAGCTCTAGCTGCGCCATAAAAGATCATGGCACCAATAGGACATGCTTTAAAACAGCCTCTCAACCTGATGATAGTATTACTTAGCTTGACGGATATGGTTATAAGGTTCATCCTGACACAGTTATACAGCATTATATATTAAGGCCCTTTGATGTTGGTAACTTTGAGGTTTCGCTGCATTGTAAGTAATGGGTTGGTTATAGGTGCATACAGGGACATGGGGTTGTCACAGCAATGTACCATATAATATATGATAGGCCATTATCTATAACTCAAGAACACTCAGATAAACGAGTAGATGAAGAGGTCATTTCTTAACAGATAACAACTGCCCACAATAACTATAATTTGGAAATCGTAATCGAAATTTCTGAATCGTAGTGAGTGGTCCTAGGTTATGTGATGGAAACTCTCCATGGATGTTTTCTTACTTATACTCCGTCTAAATTAATGCTTATATATATACATAAATGACCATGTTACCATGAATATCTTATAAGCATATTTTGACGAAAAGAATTTTGACTGTTTAGGGTGTGATTTGAACCTTGTACACCAGTAGTGATATATGAGTATGTTTCATGATTATAGTGTTATGAATATGTCTCCACCATCACCAATCTTATTAGTATAATGGTTAACATGCTTGTCCTCAAATGGGAGACTGTGGGTTCAAACCCTGTATGTAGAAAACTTTTTTTTCCAAATAAATTGTCTAGAAAAGGCTTATCTGAAATTCAAATGTGATTCTCTTTTTTGTTTCATTGTTATTGAGAAATTATCTATTATTGTCACTAGCTGTGGTATAGAAATGGTTACGAGTCCATGGCATTTGGTTGTACAATATCATATTTCCACTGTTTGAAATCACAAGAACACCCACAGTATAATGGTCAGCATGTTTCTTTCAAAGTGGCACAATGTGGGTACGAACCCTTTAAGTAGAAAACGTTTTATTTTTGTTTTTAATCAATGCATTACTTTTTAAAAAAAAGTCTTTCAAATGACTGCTTACCCTTGATTTTTTGTTTGCTCTGTTAACCTTTGACCTCTGAAAATGAGGCCTAAATTACCATCTAACTAGCTGTGTTATATGGCTACAATGTAAATTCTAGACACAGTTGTGAAAGGCATCCTCCATGGCCGAATGGCTACAGTGATGGCCCTAAAATAGCATACTTTACTCATGCTAGGTTCGAATCCCATGCTGAAAAAGCAAGGTTTTAAGTTGGAAAGGTGTCCCCATAACCTCCACGGAGGTTATGTGCATAATCTCCCAGAGGTTATGTGCATAACCTTCTCCAAGATGTTCAAAAACATCCTCCCAGATGTCCCATAATCTCTTCCCAGATGCCACAGAGTATACCATGTGAAAATAAACCTACAGTCAGAACAATGGGAGGGACACCCAGGTGGAGTTTAATAATGGACTAATCTATAACTAACAAGGGGACAAGAGCACTATATCGAGTTTTAAGGCATGGGGGCGAAGCCCAAGTACCTTAGAACTCAATATAGTGCCTGAGTCCCCTTGTTAGCAATAGCTTAATGCGTTTATAGCATGATTTACCCATAAAATAATAATAGAATATCAATAAAACATCAATAAATTCAAGTTAAAAAGGTGACATCTCCCCAAAGTATGTGAGTAATTCAATACCCTTCAACTCTAGATTTAGACCTGTGAATTCACTGTGACCAGCAGGGCATTTCTCAAGATGGTATGACTAGATACAGCCACTACGATTTAAAACCCTAAATGTAGAGTGGGTTGTCGTAGTTAACGCACTACGACTGCTCTGTACGATCAGCATTTAGTGTAGTATTAACATAGGGTTTGGTAGGGCAGTCATACCAGAGCGACCCCTAGTGACCACCAGATGCAGGGCTGTAATTGCATTAGAATGAGGGATCCGACTATGATTTGAAGGAGTCTAGTCGTACCATCTTGAGAAATGCCTTCCAGAGCAAGCCGGGCATTCAAGGTTAGGACTAACCCCCTACACAACAACAGTAAAACATGTCAGCCTCAGTCAATCAGCTAACGCAGTGGAGCAGGAGGTGAGGCATAGGCCTTACAGCCTATAGCTTGACTTATCAAATCCCACCTTTGGCAATGAAATTATCGTCAGTTTTAACATGAAAAAATGTAAGTGTTACACCTATAGAAAATACGTCTAACACTCACAACTACATTTAAAAAGTTCTATATCAACTTGACATGGTAAAGGTATATCCAAAAAAAAAGCACGCAAAATTGAAGATCGTGCCTATATCCTGTTCTAAGGAACGTTTGATATCCTCAAAAAGCACTCAAAATGCCAAAATCGTGGTATAATACACATTGTATGACTGCTCTGTACAATTAGGTTTGGTAAGGCAGGCATGACCACTAATACTAATGTAGGGTTCTAATCTCACTTTACTAAAGGGGTTCCATTACGATTTCAAGGGAGCAGTGGTCACTGGTAGCAGTTTAAGAAATGGCATATACAGTTGTAGATTCACCCTCAGATGTGCCACTGCCCAAAACTCATCAAAATGACAATTATACGTAGTTGTGATGAGTTTTCTTGTAAACATGAGATCTACTGCCCCTCACCCAGGGACAGTTGATCGCAGCTTAATTCTAGTTTCTCATCCTGAGCAGCACCCCATCCTCGTTGTATGCCCATAGCCTCTATAAGTAGCCTACCAGGGTCGGATCCAGGATCTTGAAAAGGGGGGGGGCGCCCCTCATTTAGTCCCTTATTTTAAGCTAAATTCCAGGGTAAAAAAAGTTAGGTAAAAGGGAGTACAGGGAAAAGGGAGGGGGGGCTCTAAGGGGTTTCTGTAAAACCTTTGCTAGCTCTAAGTATCCCTAATGGGGCTGGCACCGATTTAAAAGTGAGCAAATTGCTACACATTTGATATCAGGGTTTTCGTGTGTTACTTCACCTTTTTTCAGTTCCCAAAACTCTGACCACCATTGTGCACTCTTAAGCCCCAAAGAGTTTCTATTATTGATAATCACGTGAAATGAGTGTTATTAGATACATGACGTAAGATGTCATACTGTTGAAAGCTAAGAGGAAAGACATTAACATGGGTGGAATTGAAAATACAGATTGTTTTACTATGGTTACTCCATATTTTACCATTGTCGTCTCAATTTGCTAATATCAAGATGATGTCTCAATTTGCTAATATTGAGACGATACTTAGTCAAGTCTGCCCCTGTAAGCCCCCCCCTCCTCCAGTGTAGTCCCACACCTGAGTCCTGTCCCTGTGTGTGAGGTGGATTTATCAATACACATTAATACTCACCGTGGGCAGGTGCTACACATACATAACTATAGGGAACAGTAGAGGGGGGCAGGACATGCCGTAATGACCCGTTCAAGCGCCGGGGTCCCAAATAAGCGTCTCAATAAGCGCTAGGAGTACAGGGTTAATGAAATTGTTCTTAAGCACTAAAAAAGGAATTTAAATAACTGCCTGTCTCGAATAACCTGCCAATAGCTGCTGATGTATCATGCCCGTTGGTCGTTCAGGAAGTCATTTTTCAGACGCTAAGTACTCCCAAATCCCTGGATCGGAAGGCAATTCTAGGTTAATCACTACGAGTGGTGCAGATATAGAGGGGAAAGCAATGCACCTGGAAGTCATTTCTCAGACACTAAGTTTTAGGCACCCCCAAATCGTACCAGCCTGGGCTGGATCGGAAGGTAATTCTTGATTGTACAGGGTCAAACACTACGACTGCTACAGATAGAGAGGGAAAAGCCATGCATCTGGATAGCCAATCGTAGGTAATACAGGGTCACCCAGGGACAATCACTACAATTGGACTGGATCGTAGGGGTGGGTGAAATCGGAGGGAGAGGGGTAGGATCGTAGCGTTTGAGAAATGGCAATCATAGGTAAAACATGATCACCCAGGAAGTCATTTCTCAGAAGCTAAGTTTTGAGCACCCCCAAATCGTACTGACCTGCTAGCCATTTCTCAAACGCTACGATCCTACCCCTCTCCCTCCAATTTCAACCACCCCTATGATCCAGTCCAATCGTAGCGATTGACCCTTGGTGATTATGTATTACCTACGATTGTCTATTCAAATGCATGCCCTTTATCTCTATATCTGCATCAGTCATAGTGATTGACCCTGTACAATCAAGAATTCCCTACCGATCCAGGCCAGGTCAGTACGATTTGAGGGTGCTCAAAACTTAGCTTCTGAGAAATGACTTCCTGGCCTGGATTTGAAGGGAATTCTTGATTGTACAGGGTCAATCACTATGACTGGTGCAGATATAGAGGTAAAGGGCATGTATTTGAATAGGCAATCGTAGGTAATACATAATCACCCAGTGTCAATCACTATGATTGGTTGGAATCAGAGGGAGAGGGGTAGGATCGTAGTGTTTGAGAAATGGCTAGCAGGGCTAATCACTATGATTGGACTGGATCGTAGGGGTGGTTGAAATCGGAGGGAGAGAGGTAGGATCGTAGCTTTTGAGAAATGGCTAGCAGGAAGTCATTTTTCAGACGCTAAGTTTAGGGTGCCCCCAAATTGTATTGACCTGGCTTGGATTGGAACTAAATTCTTGAGTATACAGGGTCAAACACTACTACTAGTACATATATAGAGGGGAAAGGCATGCACCTGTATAGGCAATCATAGGTAATACATGATCAATCCGGGTCAATCACTACGAATGGCCTGGTTCGTAAGGGGTGCATCCACTACCGACGGATGGACCATCCATCGGTTTCATCCGTCGATTTTATCATTGTTTTCTATGGAGCAAAACACGGACGAAGGGCGATGGATGGTCTATCCATCGCAGTGGACGCAGCCCTGTAGTGGACAGTCTCAATTCGTAGCGTTTGAGAAATACCTTGCTGATGTCACCCTGGTGAGTACATTGGAAGGGGTACATTGAGCACCATGTCAATCCAGTGGAATCACTGTCAGACCGCGGGTAGCGTTTAACAGTAGATCGCTTAGAACTATTTTTGGAAAAGAGTGGTAGTTACTGCTAGTAAAGGCATAAATAACAAATAGAGGTTCACAAGTTGATTCTAGGGGGAGATAAGAAGCACGAGGCCGTAGGCCGAGTGTCTTCTTATCTATCCCCCTAGAATCAACGAGTGAACCTCTATTTGTTATGTATGGCGTTTATACCAGGGTTTCCTCCATTTTTTTAAGTAATTACCTTATAAAATGAAGAAATATCCGACCAAGCGATACGTCTTGTTCAAAGTCCTCCGCCATATTGGTTTCTCGGCAAGACGACAGGACTGCCAGGACGCAAAGTGTTAGGTCGGCGTGTGTCCTACAGGCATTGTCATAGAGCTACCGCTGGTAAGGAGTGCGCGCGACAGCCAGAATACCCTTAGAGCATATGCCAACGTGACAACTTGTGTCTCGCCGCGGTAAATAATCCGTGCGCCACGCATTCAACATGACGGAGAAATTTCGCTCGATTCGATTTTTATATATTCAATCCTGTTACATATACAGGTCAAATCATGGCGAATTAAAGGTAGGTGATAGATTATAATATCTAGATTCATCCTCTATTCACATTAAGCTTCTAATGCTATAGTTTTTTTATTATTGAATTAAATTCTTCGCTGTCAACTTGCTGTCACGTCCTCTCGTCTCCAGTGTCAATATCCATTCAATTAGCGCGTACTATTCGAACGTCATTATCCGCTCCAGGCATCGTAAAATCATTCAAGAATGTGATAACCATGGTATAATACAAATCTAATGACCCAACAGTGGGTTCTACTATACCCACTACAGTGGTCTTTATAGCCCATTTGTAATTGGGGCTGAGAGTGTAGGCATTATTACCAACACCTGTCCATAAAGAAGAAGGGCTTCAATTTTAAGGAGTGAGTTGCTCCTATGGTAAAAAGAGCTGTCATTAGGTACCCTCTTTTCTGCTTCACCATTCAACTTGCACTCACCACATTAGTCTAAAAAGTCACCTGCCTTTGTTTAAAACAGAGAGAGCTGCACTATCAGGTACCTACTCATGTCACACACTCTATAGTATATTATACTGACTGACTTCTCCCAACTAGCTACCTACTCAAATCCCCCTTTTTTAGCACCGTACTTGAATGTCCACTTGTGAGCAACAAAAGGAACAAGTTGTAGCTACATGAAAAGAAAGGACTGGAAACAAGGGCAATTTTAGCCAGATCTATATAGGAGCAACACCCTCCTGGCAGTCTGTCTTACCTAAAAAGGCTTCAGGTGACGTATATCCTTTGAAGACCGCTGATGCAGGAGTACATCATGCACATTGGTCCTCATGACGCATGAATGAATCCAACTAGGTGTTTCTCAAACCCTACGATCTGAGCCTCCCCACTACGTATTGTACACCCCTTACGATCCAGTCAGATCGTAGTGAGGGGCAATCAGTTAGCCTGGAGGATGTTGCTCCTATTTTAAAAAGAGATGTGAGTATGTGCCCTCTTTTCTAAACAAGTCATGCACTGCTTCACCTAAGTACTTGCACTCACCACATTAGTCTCAAAAGTCACCTGCCTCGTTTAAAATAGAGTGAGCTGCACTACCAGGTACCTACTCATGTCACACGCTCTATAGTTTATTGTACTGACTGACTTCTCCCAACTAGGTACCTACTCAAATCCCCCTTTTTTAGCAACATACTTGAATTACCACTTGTGAGCAACAAAAGGGACAAGTTATAGCTACATGAAAAAAAAGGACTGGAAACAAGGGCATTTTTAGCCAGCTCTTCCTTTTACTATAGGAGCAACACCCTCCAGTATTGTCTACGATTGGCTATACAGTTGCATGCCTTTTCCCTCTATATCTGCAGCAGTCATAGTGTTTGACCCTGTATAATCAAGAATTCCCTTCCGATCCAGGCCAGGTTAGTATGATTTGGAGGTGCCCAATACTTAGCATCTGCGAAATGACTTCCTGGTGTGTCTGCTTGCCAGCAATTCATTGTGGCCAGGGGCGTAGGAAGCAAATGTTTATTGAGGGGGCCCAGGGGTCTCGGTTGGGGGGGGGCGCTATATTTTTATATAGGCTTATATAGGGAACCTCTTCATTATTGGGGGGCCCAGGCCCCCTGGCCTCCCCTTTTCCTACGCCCCTGGTGGCATCTTGCGGACCCTCTGAGATTGTATTGACCTCGTAGTGTCAGGTTGATGCTTCAATGCAGCCCTGTCAATTTACTCCTCAAGGTTGCATGAATTCAGAATGAGTGAGTAATAGATGTTAAATGCCATTCATGGCGAGAACTACATTACACAATTTCACAGAGGAATATACACGTCAGTGCCCGCGCATATGTGCACCACACACATCCGAGGGGATAGGAAAGAGGAGATATAGACCCTTTTAAGTGGGCAAGGGAAGCCCGCATGAATATACTGCATTAGCAGATCATATACAGCATTGCGGATGTCACCCTCAGAGGGCTGACAGAGGGCTAAGAAGGGGATGGTGGGGTCGGTTAGTTGGGGGAGGGTGGTAGAATGGTGGTAGGTGAGAGGGAGGGGGGTCTGAAGGTTGTCTCATCTTTTAGTCATCTCACCTCAAGGGAACCATCCCCCACCAGCTACCCCATCAAGGTGTAAGACACACGGTAAAAATAACTGTCAATTTTTACAAGAAGCCCTAGGTGGCAGTATAGTGGTACAAGGAATCTCTATAAAAATGACGCCCAATCTCTGGCAACTTTGGGACTAGGATTGGCTAGCATGTCCCATTAGCAGAGAACTTATAGATTTCCTTTTCTCATCTCTTGTTTTAGGCATGGTAAAAGGATGTCCAAGGTAAATAATATAGTCACAAATTAGCACCCTCAGAACAGGGTAAATAAGAAGACAGAATACATAAAGCCTTATACAAAGTTGACATAAAAGGAGATATAAACATGGTGTTGTATGAAGTTGATCTTATCATGAGGCAGTACCTGGTGTAATGGCGCCCTCTGGTGGCTTTTGAACTACCCAAACCTGCTCATTCTCCTACCCCTTTAGGCGTCCCCCCCGCCTTTGTCCCTACACCTTACACATATAGATATATCAAAGACTGCCACCAGGGGGCCATAGGGACGCCCAGTTCACCTGTGTGAACTCCCAAGGTCAAGGTCGCATCAACTTCACAGACATACAAAGGTCGCTCACCCTATAACCGCTCACTTTGACTAACCCATCACAGCCGCCGTTATATATCAGGGGGTGTGGTTTAGTTCAGTGATTGTCTACTTGATGGCGGAAGGCCGGAGCGGAGGGCGGGGGGATCGATTCACCCATTTGTTGACACTTTATATAGAAGGTCGCTTGATGTCCTTTGTGACTGTGTTATATGGATTTATCACACAGGGGCTGTATGTATAAAAAGTGGTACTAAGAACTATGGAGATACTGATGATGTACTTAGGCTGAGTTATGATACAAACCGGCTCGTTACAAAAAAGGGAATATCTTCACATTTGGAAAGTTATGGTAGGCAGGATACAAAAACTCTCTATAAATGATAAAAAGAGAGGGAAAAGAAAGAACACACTGTTATTGTCGATAATGGGTTGCCATAGTAACACTCAGTTACATATTTGATCTGTTTGATGATTATATATAGAACCAAAGAGAGGCACAGTCAGTGTGATCTGGGACTTGATACGGTTAGTGACATCTTGGGTATCCCCTTGTGACTTCATTTTATACAGTTTGACCACCTTGGGTATCCCCTTGTGACGTCATTTTCTACAGGTTGACCACCTTGTGTACCCCCTTGTGACGTCATTTATACAGTTTGACCATCTTGGGTATCCCCTTGTGACGTCATTTTATACAGTTTGACCACCTTGGGTATCCCCTTGTGACGTCATTTTATACAGTTTGACCACCTTGGGTATCCCCTTGTGACGTCATTTTATACAGTTTGACCACCTTGGGTATCCCCTTGTGACGTCATTTTATACAGTTTGACCACCTTGGATATCCCCTTGTGACGTCATTTTATACAGTTTGACCACCTTGGGTATCCCCTTG
Source organism: Acholoe squamosa (assembly GCA_949317995.1). Lineage (NCBI taxonomy): Eukaryota > Metazoa > Annelida > Polychaeta > Phyllodocida > Polynoidae > Acholoe > Acholoe squamosa. The sequence goes on from OX439047.1 coordinate 66,495,309, forward strand.
TGACGTCATTTTATACAGTTTGACCACCTTGGGTATCCCCTTGTGACGTCATTTTATACAGTTTGACCACCTCGGGTATCCCCTTGTGATGTCATTTTATACAGTTTGAGCATCTTGGGTATCCCCTTGTGATGTCATTTTATACAGTTTGACCGACTCGGGTATCCCCGTGTGCCTTCCTTTTATACAGTTTGACCACCTCGGGTATCCCCTTGTGACGTCATTTTATACAGTTTGACCACCTCGGGTATCCCCCTGTGACTTCATTTTATACAGTTTGACCACCTCGGGTATCCCATTGTGACTTCATTTTCTACAGTTTGACCGACTCGGGTATCCCTGTGTGCCTTCCTTTTATAATATACAGTTTGACCACCTCGGGTATCCCCTTGTGACTTCCTTTTATAATATACAGTTTGACCACCTCGGGTATCCCCTTGTGACTTCCTTTTATAATATACAGTTTGACCACCTTGGGTATCCCCTTGTGACTTCCTTTTATAATATATAGTTTGACCACCTCGGGTATCCCCTTGTGACTTCCTTTTATAAAATATAGTTTGACCACCTCGGGTATCCCCTTGTGACTTCCTTTTATAATATATAGTTTGACCACCTCGGGTATCCCCGTGTGACTTCATTTATACAGTTTGACCAACTCGGGTATCCCATTGTGACATCATTTATCCAGGATGACCACCTTGGGTATCCCCTTATGACGTCATTTATCCAGGATGTCCACCCTGGGTATCCCCTTGTGACGTTATATAAACAGAATGACTTCAACCAATTGTGAAGATCTGGACCACTAAATTCGACATGGTGACATGGCCATTTCTTAAAATCGACATGTGACATGGGCCTTAGTGACATGAGACAAAACAATAAGTGACATGACATAGGTGGTTTCTTAAATTCAACATGGGACATGATAGGCTCTTAGAGGTGACATGGGACATGGGGATTTAAGTGATAAGTGCCATGACCATTTTTTAAAATCGACATGTGACATGGAGGACCCCCCATCCACACCCCCTCTACTTCAGAAGGAATGTCCCATATCAAGCTTGTGAACAGGTCGTTACTGCAATAGCAGCCCATAACTGCTACCCTTAGTTTCATCTCCATATATGGGCAAATGACGTGTTCTGACAGGTGCCTTTATTACATGTAATTCTGATACTAGGTGTGAAGGTTGGTGAAAACGGTCATGGAACTTTGGGAATCGAATCCTGGTCTCCATGTCTTAATATGGGCATGCTATACCACAGTTTCTTGATTGACATCCACTCCTTCCACTTGCCTACCAGATGAGTGTAATACACATATATAAGGGGAGCGACTACTGAGCAAACCAGCCCCTGAGGTTTGATGCTCCTGGGGGAGCATACCCCTAAACAAGGTATCCCAAACGGGCAGAACTCTCACATTTAACTCCAGCATTTTCTCAGAAAACAAAAGTACATATAAAGACAATATAGAGACAAATGGAGGAAGCAGAGTCCGCCAATTATAATTAATACGATCATATCATGCCTATTGCACATCATATCAACACAAATATGGAGATCAGGAAGACATGGCTCGACAAGGTATGTCTGAAAACATCCACTACGATTTGAAACCCTCAAAATTAGAGTTAGTGATCATATGCAATGCACTATGAATGCTCTGTATGATCAGTACCTAAAGTAGTATTCGATATACAATCATTTTATCAGTTTGATATACTAGATGGCGTCCTAGTTGACCACTAGGCTACAGAAGCTACTCACCCACCCAGCCCCTGCAGCTTCATAGGCCTATTGAGGGGGCAGAAACACCTCTCACAATTATACTGTTTTGCAATTGAAAAATGATTCCAAGAGCTTAGAAATCAGAGATATGCTAAGAGATAGGGTATTTAGATATCCCATAAATATTGCATTGAAAAAATGAACTAAACACCTTCTATAGCATTTCAAATCTTGAGGTACACTCTGCAGTGAGTAAGAGAGAACTCACTATACCCCTGTAACAGGAGCAATTTGGCATGGTCGACACTAGCGCCATCTACTGTATATCCTTGATAGAACTTTTGTATAGTGTTTGTTAGGGCAGTCATACCAGTACAATCATTAGTCACTGGTAGATGCTGGGCTATAATGGTATCAGAGTGAGGGATCCCACTAAGATTTGAAGGGGTCTAGTCATACCATAAGAAATGCCTTCCAGGTACGCTGAGCTGGAATGACAAAAAGGTTGATGTACTACACTCAAATAAGGACTGGTAGAAGACTGCCCTACTAAATCATATTTGAGTGCTGTTTACACAGAGCAGTCGTAGGGAGCGCCCACTCTAATTCTAAGCACAGAGGTTCTAAGGTTTATGCCATGGCTAATATCGACGACACTATAGATTAGTACTACTTACGCCGTATTCAATGGGGGGGTGGAATACGATCCTCGCATATTCAGCAGCGCCATTTTGAAATTTATACAGAGCTAATTTGTTTTCGTATTTAGGTATGGTTATTAGAAGTTTTACGGTAAAACAATGATTGAACTAGTTAAATAATATGTTCTGAATTGTTTAAGCTATATCTATGTATTAGCGCCATGTTAAAAAAAGAAGATATTGTCCTGCGCAAGGAACATTTATATCGAAACTAAAAACTAGCTCCGTATCACGTGACCTTCTTTGTCGAGCAAGGTGTCATGGCAGATGAAAACAAACCGGGACCTAAATTATTCACTGATCGTTGACATTTGCTTATTTATAAATCATAGTGCCTGTGTGCAGTACTAGTAACCTGAGAAATGGCCTGCTAGTAGCCTCGTCGTGGTGAGATCCCGCTGTCTCTGCCATGTCCCAATTATGAGAAAATATGCTCTGAATCTACTCAAATATCCTAAATCCCATGATATATTGGCATTTGGGACCTGTGCCATCTACTGTAAACCCGCACCTGTTTATAAGCCACACCCCGACTTAAGGAGAATGCTATAAAATACATGGGGCCTGAATTGGTTGTCATTCCTGAGTAGGGCCTATAGTCTATGTTATAGGTAAAACCCTACATATGAGCCACACCGTGAGATGTTTCAAGCTGCACCAGGGTCCTCGCTGGCCCTACCTTGTACTCTTTGCGGACTACGTCGCTGTTCCACAGGCATGCTGGGAGGTACTACTTTTCTCTGCTGGTTTCAGGTGAAGACCAGTTGGGAAGATGGGTATCAGTAAATGCTTGTTCCCCCAAGCACCCAGAATGGGGTTGAAAGTAGGTGCAACACCAGCAGCATATGAATGCAGCGATTTTTGGTCAAAATGGTTCCCTAGGGGAGAAGGCCTACATTGCCTTACACTTTGCCTTATAAAGTCGGTCGCCGAAGAAGTTGCAACAGGGGCTTGAAATGGTGTATAAACCATGGCTTATATGTGGGGTTTTACGGTACTGCTTTCTTTAGACATATCATAGTGTATACAGATTCTGTCATCAAAGGCCTGACCAAAAAAGCAGCAGCTAACTCTGATGTGACCCTTAGGGAGTGATCATTTTTTAACAACAGGGGGGGCTGGTGGGTTTGAGAGGGGGGCCAGAATTTTTTCAACCCCTTGACCGGGGGGGTCAGAATTTTTTCAATACCTCTGATGGGGGGTCAAAATAATTTCACCTGTTTTCAGTGGAAAACCCCGCGCGTTACTATAGGCTAAAAGGGGACGTTCGCGCGCAATTTTTGTCCCTTATGGGGGGGGTCGAAAAGATTTTACCCCCTTGAGAGGGGGGTTCGAAAATTTTTTCGCGCATCCGCGCGCAAACCCACCAGCCCCCCCTGTTGTTAAAAAATGATCACTCCCTTAGGTTTATCTACCCTTTTATATACATGGATGAGAGACTCCTTAGTGTGTGTGTGTAATATTGGCCCAGGCCTTTGTTTACTTTGTACTGGACGTCTATGGCAAAGCTCTGTATTATCGCCCAGGCCTACTCTATATTAGCCTCACTGAGTACGGAAAACCTCTATATTATCGCTCACAGGTAGCCCCATACTCGTTACTATGGTAACAGGTAACCAGTGGACACTGAACTCCTCGGTAACCAGGAGTAACAAGCGTAGGGCATTATGGGTATAGGTGTAGTCAGGGTTGGGGAAGGTAAGACGTAAGAAATATGTGCCTATCGTAGTGGCCCGTTTAAAGGGGGGCTAGCACAGCGCATGCACGCCTGCATTAAAAGGTCACATGACCACTCATTGACCAATTAGATTGTTGCAACATTTCCGCTGGGTCCCGCGAATTTGTGCACGATCTTTTGGCAGGGACCGATGTTGTTAAAAGTCTGTGGTAGGCCCCCTTTAAGTGCTGCAGCACTTAAAGAGGTACCTCCCCGGGGTACCTCTTCTCCCTGCCCTTGAATGAGATAAATGCTGATTTCAACACTTACTAAAGATCTCAATGCCCTTTTATACCCAGCACTTATTTGAGACTGCACGGTGAGCACTTATTCTGAGACCCTGATAGTTGAACGGGTCGGTAGGGAAAATACCTTTTTTTGCTAAACATTTTTATAAACCAATATTTACCCCAAAATCTATACCATGGGCCCTGTTTTTTCAACAAAAATACTATATACTTCTCTAAAGCCTTGTATCAATGCAAATCATCAGATTACAGACCTTCAAATTATAAATCTTCCCAATTAAGCAAGAGGTAAATAGATGATTGACTCCAGGGAAAAGATTTTCTGAAAATACCTGACCACTTTATTTTCACATGGCACCTGATGTTGGTCTGTTAGTCTGATTAAACCTCGCGGCAAAATTTACCATCTAAAATGTCCAATTCCTTTTATATTTCAGATTAGAGATAATTGTGTTCCCAACACCATAAAAATACATATATATTTGACAATTGATGACAAAGTGCTATTCATACAGCCTTAGAAAGGTCATGCAACTAGCCCAGCTATGGTCACTTTACAGTACATCAAATATCAGTAGAACTATGACGTGCACTCCCAGATGGCAAAATGGATATCAATCTGAAAAGAAAATTATTGAAAAGAAAGAACAGAGTAGTAGTTAAGCAAGAGTGGCCAATGTCGGTTTCCGGATTCATTTTCCTTATAAGAATAGTAGATCGAACAACGCTCGTTAACTCAGATGGGGATGTGTTTATGCATTCCTTAGCATGACAGAGCAGGGTTTGAATGCCAGACCAACCCCTAGGGGCATGTATAGACATGTAAACATGTTGTAAAGACAAACTACTCCACAAAGAGGGGGAGTCTTTGATGACATGCAAATCTATACGGAACTAGCATATTGTTAGTACTAAGCGAAGCAGCTAGGTGGCCCATGTAGTGAGGGGCTAGATGATCATTTAGCCTCTTTGTACAGTTTACTTAGATGGGTTGTGCTTGTTTTACTATCTCTAGCTTTTCTACAAGATATGAATCTAGGGATATTGAATACCTCATACTTTGAAAGATAAGCTATAATTATACATGTTAAGTACAATGTATCTATAAGGAAAGAGAAATAAAGCTTGTAAAGTTCTGTATGAGGTTATGTATTATCCAGGCTGAATGCAACCAACCGATGTCTACCTATTAGGCTAACCCCCCTACCCACACCTAAAATCAGCTAAAAGAATGATTTAAGATAGAGGCAGCATGCAGCTTATCACCAATATCAGTCATTCTTTTCTGCTGGAGGAGGGGCAAGATAAGGGATTACCCATCATTTTATGCTAGATAAAGACCAAGGAGCAGTCAGTCACAAAGATTAAAAAGGGCCGCCTCCATACAAGGAAAGCTATGTCCCCTATAGGCAAAGGTTGGTTCCCCTGAGTCTAAAATAAGGTAGGGGAGGGATTATTCAGTGCTTAAGAAAACTAGCGGGAATTATTATCAACCATTGAAATACTTCCCTCTCTTCACTGCAGAATACTTAAGGGACTGCTACCAATCTGTCAACTGTTATCAGTGAGAGTGCTCTGGTAACCAGCTTCAGCAATGGCTGCACCCATGGGACATCCCATTACCTCGGCGCTTCTCATGGCATCAACATACAGTTGTACACCAAGATGGGTTTGATAGCCCCCAGTCCCTACATGTTTGTAGTAGATCCTTTGTTGTTAACAGTTAACTGCTGGTGTGGTAGATGCCATAGACGTTCAAGGCCTACATGGAGACATACCATCAGACATGCTGGCACTTTCCTGCTACAACAACATGTATTAATATACTCTGGTGCCCTGAGGTATAAACCCTCATGTTGCCACCGTACTGAAAGCATGCAGCAAAGCCTAATAGTATATATATATATATATATATATATATATATATATATATATATATATATATAAAGGACATATATAACAAATAGAGGTGCACTAGGTGATTCTATGGGCAGATAAGAACCACGAGGCCGAGTGCCTTCTTATCTAGGCCATAGAATCACCGTGTGTACCTCTATTTGTTATCTATGGCGTTAATTATTTTACCTTATAAAGCCATGAAATGCTGAAATGATGGCCAAAATACCCTTAGAACATATGCCAACATGACAACTTGTGTCTCGCTGTGGTAAACAATCCGTCCGCTACGCAGTCAATACGATGGCGAAAATTTCACTCGATTCGATTTTTCTATCATCAATCATGTTACATATACATGTCATATCATGGCAAATTAAAGGTAGGTGATAGAATATAATGTGTAGATTCATCCTCTATACGCATTAAGCTTCTAATGCTATGGTTTTTTAATATCGAATTAAATTCTTTGATGTCAATTTGCTGTCACGACGTCTCGTCTCAAGTGTCAACATGGGTTCATTTAGCGCGTACTATTCGAACTTCAATATCCGCTCCAGGCACCGTAAAATCATTCAGGAACGTGATAACCATGGTATAAATATATATATGCAAGCAGAGTGACATGTCCAAGTTGATTCAAGTGGTTACTAGTGCCATAATATGGCGCTAGGTACATGTGTAGAATTAATCCTGTAAGGCCCACTAATGTAAGAGTGCACCAATGACGTGCTGGCGAGACTACTCACCAGCACTTCATTGGAGCGTCATGCTGACCCTCTGCAAATTTATAACTCCTGCAAGATTAGCATAGTACATATTGGCCACTAGCTGGTCTGGAGCTGGTTACCACCACACACACTGATAAGAACTGCTAAGATGGGACCAGCATGTCCCTGGAAGTGGTTGTTAACCATGGACAAGGTACCCATCATGGTATATGGCTTATCAGTGGGGTTTACCTCAACCAGCGAAATTCAAGATGGCGGCTCCACTAGGCCTCCATACTGAGACCCTATTAAGTGCCTAACCAGGACCACATTCATGCACCATGACAACCATTGTACATGATACATTAACACTCTGCCAGCCTTTTACGAGTAAGTATAGCTTTTGTCATTGGTAGGGGAAACTAACAAAAGTCTGCCACAGAAATGATGAGGCAATTATGTTGATGTAGGCTCTTTGTTTCCCTGGTATGTTATGGTGCTTGTGCGCATGCCTCCCTCTCTCTCTCTCCCTCTCTCTCTCTCTCTCTCTCTCTCTCTCTCTCTCTCTCTCTAAATTTGCAGTTTTAGCTCCCTCCGGATCATCTCTACACTGAAAGCCCCAAGGTCGTCAGACTGACGATACCCAAATCTACAACCTAGGGTCATCAGATTGAGCACCCAGGGTAGTCAACCTGATGGGTTTAGGTCAACACACTCACCCAAGGTAGTCAAACTGATTACATAATGTTGTTAGAGTGACAACCTTGGTGCTGACTACCTTGGGTCCTCAATCTGACTACCCAAAGCTGTAGATTTGGGTATCGTCAACTTGAGCACCTAAAGTCCTCAGTGGTGAAGACCTTCAGTTGAAAACTGAAGGCCTAATCATCAAACATGAGTGGTACATACCTGCCACCTTGTGTATATGTTACATATTGTCAACAGAATGCCATAGACTCATACTGGGGAGATGTAGACTAAGGGATTTCACTCGGTTACGTCTTTCGGGGAGAAGCGCTAACGTGGCGCCATTTTCGCTTGTTAAATATGAGCAGTAAACTTTCAACTTTCGCCGGTACCAGGGACACACTTCCAATCATACCGTTTCTCCTCGAAAGGGTTCACGATTTCACTCCCTGTAAGGTGCTGCCCTCTCTCTGTACCTCTTCTGATGACCATAGGTCCTCAATCTGACGAGTTTAAAGATCTGGAGGGTTTTCAGTGTACCTTTTTGGGAAATTGCCATTTTTATACGTTGATATCCCTTATTCATTCTAAATCTGAGTAGACATCTAGAGCATATGAATGCTGGGTCCCTGAGGACGGACACACTTGTTAATGGTTTTAATGCATGAATGCAACCCCAATGAGTCTGCTGACACAGGGTCACATTGTTCTTGCATCGGGTGGTTGTTTAAGAGGATTGTTTGGGTGCGTGGTTGTAGTCCTTTGCGAGTCGGTGCACCAGAGCTGCATTCATGTATCATGATGGACAATGAGCATAATCCATTGATGCAAGTCAGCCTCTTTTAGGATTAAGCAATAACCTACAACGCTTAGGCCCATTTTCGACCACCCGATATGACCCCTCTATTTAGGGAATAATGCATGGGGCATGGCTGAGGGAGTGCTCTAGGCTGTATTGAGACATCGAGGGGCCTTATAGGTGTCTAGTCGTACCATCTTGAGAAATGCCCTCCAGGGGTGAAACATAAAAGATAAGAGAGTACCTTAGGGTGTAATTCTACCTTATAAGGACAACAATGGCCAAGTCAATGCACTGCTATCGATTAACATACATACATATCGATTTTGACATAGCTATCATAGTCAGGAATTTTAGAATTATAGGAAATTTGCCTCCCTCCCAAGTTGAAGTAGAATTTTATAATTACACGAGACTTATCTCTCTCCTAAGTTGAGGTAGAATTTTAGTTATTCTGAGGGAACCCGTGGGGTTCAGCAGAATAGACCTTTTTAACCCCCGGGTTTTAATTTCCTCTGCAATTGGAGTAACTGTCTTCCAGTTAAGAGTAAATTCTAAAAAGATAATTTCTTGTGTGGGAATGAATACTGAAATGGACCACAAGGCCCAGTTTGTCCAGTTTCCTGACACTTTTTTGGGGCTGTCAGCTAGAATTAACAAATCATCAATATAAAAGAAACACTCCTTAATTCCCTGAGATTTGCAAATGCAGGCGTCAACAGTTAGGTTTAATGAAGACCCGAGGGGCACACGGCAACCCATCTGGAGGGGGTTGCGAAAGGACAGGAATTCAATTCTGTCGGAGGTGCTATTCCCAAATGGGAACTGACTACCCTCAGGCAATGACTTCTCCCCTGTTTTGCAGCAAGGCAATAGGTTATAGAATTAATTCTTAAGTTTTCATGAATTTGGGAATGCTTCCCAGTATGACTCACACTAAGAGGATTGATTCTGAGTGTAAGGTGAGAAGTTGGTTCTGAGCAGCAGAACAGCCAGGAACTGGAAGGTGAGTTATGACAGTAAGAATCCGCATCCGATTCTTTTCGCAATAGCCTCCTGACATACCAACAATCTTATACAGGGCCCCTTCCCAAGTGAATCTTTAGAAGAAACTTTCTTTCTTCTTGGCTGACCAGCACAGAGTAGTAGGCGTCCGTTAGGTCAATGGATACCATCCAGAAGCTCTGTCTCATCAACTCTGCTGCCTACACATGCATGGCTATTTAATACTTTATCTGAATAATGCCTTCTAATGCTATTTCAATTTTTGTCTATCTATAATGGCAAAACGATTTCACAATAGGTAGATATCCACCGTCATTTCTTAACATACTACGACTGCAGTCGTCCAAGTTTTACAATATTGCCATTACATTGCCTGCACCAGTGGGACAGTAGGGTGTTGCTCCTATTGTAAAAAGAGCTGTGAGTATGTGCCCTCTTTTCTAAACAAGTCGTGCACTGCTTCACCTAAGTACTTGCACTCACCACATTAGTCTGAAAAGTCACCTGCCTTGTTTAAAATAGAGAGAGCTGCACTACCAGGTACCTACTCATGTCACACACTCTATAGTTTATTATACTGACTGACTTCTCCCAACTAGGTTCCTACTCAAATCCCCCCTTTTTAGCACCATACTTAAATGACCACTTGTGAGCAACAAAAGGGACAAGTTATAGCTACATGAAAAGAACGGACTGGAAATGAGGACATTTTTAGCCAGCTCTTCCTTTTACTATAGGAGCAACACCCTCCTGTTCTAGCAAGCCTTATTTAATTACTGCATAGGTGATAATCATACAGAACAGTCATATATAGCAGTACCTACGATCACCTGCACCATTCCTGTGTGTCCTCAAGTCGTAGTGGATGTGTGTAATCATAGTGTCTTAAGAAATGGCCTCCCGGTGACCATGGGTCTATGTCAGGTGAGAATGGAGTAAGGTATATCATGTATCACACCAGGTGTTACACCAGGTGTTACACCAGGTGTGCTCCAGGTAAGGTAGCCCCCTCAGGATGGGGGGGGGTAGGGGGTATGAGGGGAGAGGCGGGTATGAGGGGTGAGGGGGTGATTAGTTGGGTGAGTAGGTTGGGGTTTGGCTGATCAGCCCATATATCCCCTTTGGGGAGGCTCGACCAAAAAGGACCTCCAAGCCTTTTCAAGAACACATTTAGAAAAATCACAATGAGTTTTTTTTATGGAAATCATTGAGGAAAGGTGTATAGAAACATAATGATATATGAAAACAGCCCTTGCAAGTAGTCAGCCAGGATAGCAATCAAGGGGTTTGTTTCGGTGCCATAGTCCCCATCCTACTTACCTTTCTCACAACTACCCTGCCGTTATTAACATTTATAAATAGTTTTGTGTTGGTTAGATAGAATGGTGCAGTCATAAGCATCTTCCCTTCAAAGTCAGAAAGACCTAGTTGGGATGGACTTTTCATATGCAGGACATTTATATCTATGGATTTGACATAGGTGATGCACCCTAAGCGGTTGGCAGGATCCACCTCCAAAGTGCTGGGGAGTTTTCATTGGTGCATCATGGCAACCAATCGGTATGATGTATTCCTACACCAGGGGTCTTTAACAAGGGCAGGAACTGGATCTAGATATCGGGTAGGAGAATGAAGCTATAGGGGGGACTTTGCATTAAATGCCTCAAGCAGGACTCCTCAGTTAAATCCTGTGTTTTGTACAAAGAGAGCAAATGTGATTATAGAAGAGATAAGACTTTTCATTGCATCAGCTCTTTTTTAGCGCCTCCCGCGAAGCAGTACGGGAGTGCGCTATGATGATTGCATTTGGCCCATGCGATGAGGTCTCACAATACAAAATTACTGAATAGAGAAATTGATAATTGTGAAATCTTCTTTATGTCTGCTTTTATGAGACATGTCATCAAACACTGGTATACCGACATTAACGGCGGGAGGCTTTTTTTTACGCGGTCACAACCGCATTTCTTGTTGGCTCAGACTCGGTGCTCGTAGGAGACAGGGCTCGTATGTGACAGGGGACTTCCTGTAAAGCGAGTAACTTGCCGGGGCTGCATTAATGCTTCTTACCGACCCTACCAGGCTGTTAGAGTCCTGTAGGGTCAGTATGATGCTTCGATAAAGTGCTGATGAGCAGTCTATTCAGCACTTCGGTCGCGCATCATGATGATGAGTAATGGGCATGATGCACTCCTGTATCAGCAGCCCTTAAAGGGGACCGCAGACGGGCCCGACTGGGTCGGCCGATCGTGACATCGGGGACATCTGCGGGAATGTCCGATCTAGTCGGTCAATATCAAACATGTTTGATGTGACCGATCGGATCGGATCGGTACTCCCTAGTTACCGATCGAGTCTGGCCTGTCTGCGGCCGCCTTAAAGGATAAAAGATCTACGATGGTGTACAAGGTGAAGGGAGGGGGGAGAGGTGTCATTGGTTGTCAATGTGCCAGGTCTAGGTACAGCTGTTCCTGGTTTCTGTCGGTCACCATGGATAGTGTATGTCACATGATCAATAGCCTTCATTATCGAGTAAAACAATTAGTCCATCCTGCCTGATTTGTTGAGGTGGGCTGATTTGAACTCAGATTGTGGGGGAAAAAAGCAGTGATCACATCTCATGGCCTTTGGGGTTGGTGTGTAACCTATGCCTTTCAATAAAATTGAAACCTTTTACTATTTTGAAATTACAGTGGAAGGCATCAGGACTGTTGCTGATTTGCAGGGGTTACTTTGGCAAAGTAACCTCTCACCTCCGTAGTCAAGGTCTGTGCAGAGCAAATAAAAGCACCAGAGGGCAGCACTGTTCCCTTTAGTTTCTAAACCTGGTAACCAGTCCACGCCCGTGCTTTATACAATTCCCTCCCTGCCACTGATTTTTGCCACAGCATACGAAATAGGTATACATCACCCAGGGTTATCTTATGAGGCAAAGCCAAGTGAAATAACCCTCAGTCATACCCAGTTCTCATGAACCTTTGCCTATCTATCTGCCAATTTACGTACCTATAAAAAGATAGGCCTACCATAATAGGTAGCACTACATATAAGAAAACCATTACTTACTCGTCACGAGCGGCAGGTACCAGTTGTGCCATGCTTACTGTTGTTTATGAAATAATGTCTCCTGCCATACATACAATTTACTCCCTCATTGCATTGTCATATGTATGTATAAATCACAAATCATATAAAACTAGCTAATCATGCTCGATTAAAGAAAACCATTACTCACTCATCACGCTCCATTGCCCGAGCGGCAGATACAAGTTGCGCCATGCTTAACTGCTGTTTATGAAATGAGCTGTTCCTTGAGTTCCTTTGTTCTGCTCAGTGTACTGCGTGTAGGACGGCAGGGGGTGGACAGGGGACGTCTGAGGTACTCAGGTAGTTGTGCTGGTAAAGGGAAGGTTCTGGGTAGGCTCCTGCTCCAGGAAGGTAAAGGCCTAAGGTCATGGTAGGACCACTGTGACAGTGGACATGGGGACTATACCATGGGGTTTGTATGGTATTGGGTTAAGTGTGGAATGTGAAAAAATAGTATTAGGGTATTTGCTTTCAATGTGGTTTGTGAAGACTTCTTTTTTGGTAGTGCCTGTGTGATATGTGAGAAAATAGTTAAATAAATATAAGTCAATTTGTGCTAGTTTCTAATGTGATGATTACTTTAAACAATGTGGTTTCAGATTGAGTGCAGGGATATTAGAGTAGGCAGTGATTTGAGATGTATAAAGTTAAGTTCTGAATAGTTTGTGAAGTGTGTGAGTATTTTGGGCAGTTTTTGGTAATTTGAGTATGATTTAGGGGCAAATAAAGAGGTATAATACTAATATACTTTTGATAAAATGGTTATCGTATGTAACTGATATGACTTTGAGGTGGAGATGGCCTCAGCAGATAGTGCTGCCATCTAATGATAAATGCTCCCTCTGCGTCTGGTCCGCGGAGTCCGGTTTAATATAAATGTTACAGATTATATATATGATCCAATATCCTAAGCCTTTACTCCTTTCATTGCCGACACCAATAGACGCCTTTTGTGTGGATGTGTAAATGTAATAAAATAATACTGTCTCCTCTCTCTCTCCCTCTCTCTCTCCCTCCTCTCTCTCTCCTCTCTCACTCTCTCTCTCTCTCTCTCTCACTCTCTCTCTCTCTCTCTCTCTCTCTCTCTCTCTCTCTCTGCATGCAACTCCTGTGGCTTTCCTGTAGGCGATATGAAATTAATCAGTGAAAGTTGATAAAAATAAGTGAAAGGAAAGCAATGTTTGTTCTACATATGCTAGACTTGTAAGTGTGATGGTATGATGTTATATATAGGGTCCTGTGTGGGTATATATCAATGTGCTGTTGTACTCTAGTGTAGGGTCTGAGATGTAGTGGTATAAGGTATAGTCCTTGTCCTGGCTGCTTCCTCTTAGGTCCGTGCTATATATGTGTGCACCTGCCCCCTTGTGTCATCCACACTAGCTATCTACCCACCATCTCCTCCTCAGCCAATCAGAATGCCTGCCTCTCTCCTCATCAACTGATAGCAGAGTCCCCTGGTGGCAAGGTCATACAACTACACCACTCAACTGCAGACAACCCCTCCCTCCCCCCTCCCCTCCTCCTGTGTCCAAGGTACCACGCAGTTCTACCCCCCCCCCCATGCCCCTGCACTACACCTAAACTTACCCACCCACATAGCCCTACCTTTGATAGTCGTATTCCATAACTAGATAAGGGTCCTGATGTTAGAAAATCATCACCTACATGATGCTCTACTTAGTTCTTGTCACAACTAGGTAGGTAAGGGTTCTCATAATAATAAATCCTGCTTAAACCCCTGAAACAAATGGGTAAGGGTCCTGATAGCACATGCTTCTGCTCAAAACTCTGCCACAACTAGATAAGATTTTTGACAGTATCTAGTCCTACCCAGACTCCTGCCACAACTAGGTAAGGGTCCTGATGGTACCTAGTCCTACCCAGACTCCTGCCACAACTAGGTAAGGGTCCTGATGGTACCTAGTCCTACCCAGACTCTTACCACAACTAGGTAAGGGTCCTGATGATACCTTGTCCTACCCAGACTCTTGCCACAACTAGGTAAGGGTCCTGATGGTATCTACTCCTACCACAATCCTGCCACAACTAGATAAGGGTGCTGATGGTACCTAGTCCTACCCAGACTCCTGTCACAACTAGGTAAGGGTCCTGATGATACCTTGTCCTACCCAGACTCCTGTCACAACTAGGTAAGGGTCCTGATGGTACTAAGTCCTACCCAGACTCCTGCCACAACTAAAAAAGGGTCCTGATTGTAATCAATCCTACCCAGACTCTTGCCACAACTTAGTAAGGGTCCTGATAGCACCTAGTCCTACCCACACTCTTGCCACAACTAGGTTAGGGTCCTGATGGTATCTAGTCCTACCCAGACTCCTTCCACAACTAAAAAAGGGTCCTGATTGTAACTGATCCTACCCAGACTTCTGCCACGACTAGGTAAGGGTGCTGATGGTACCTAGTCCTACCCAGACTTCTACCACAACTAGCTAAGGGTCCTGATGGTGTCTACTCCTACCAAAATCCTGCCAAAACTAGATAAGGATCCTGATGGTACCTAGTCCTACCCAGACTCCTGTCACAACTAGGTAAGGGTCCTGATGGTACCTAGTCCTACCAGAATCCTGCCACAACTAGATAAGGGTCCTGATGGTACCTACTCCTACCCAGACTCCTGCCACAACTAACTAAGGGTCCTGATTGTAACTGATCCTACCCAGACCCTGTCACGACACGGTAAGGGTCCTGATGGTACCTAGTCCTATCTAGACCCCTGCAACAACTAACTAAGGGTCCTGACCATAACTGATCCTACCCAGAATCTTGCCACACCTAGATAAGGGTTTGGACAGTACCTGGTCCTACTGAGACCACTGCCAAAACTAGATAAGAGTCCAGATCTACTCGTAGTGGCTGTGCTCAGCCGTACCATGCTGCGAAATGCCCTCCAGTGCTTATTTGAAACTCAAATGTCAAATGAAATATATGGACAGCCCTCAGAGTGGCAAGATTTATGTTTTTGATGGATTTCCTTAAAACTATAAATCTGTCATCACCTTTTGTGGGCTGAGGCTTCTTCACAAGTTCAGATACCAATCTTCTAAGACATATTTATAAGTCCATCATATTTCATTATCTTATTTTTTTATCCTCTTATACACTTCTTTCATCAAACGGCTGTAAGATCTTGACTTCTATAAGATCCCTTGAATTTCATAAAAGTGGAATTTTCTTTTGTGACCTGTAACCTGGCGTGTACCAGTACTTCTGCTTGTTCATTCCAAAAATCTTGAGATTTAAACCAAACTTGTTCAGGGTCGCATTTGGAAATGGTGTTATTTAGCATTGTTGTAAAATGCCCTGCTGATATGATTCACCAAAGAAATAAAAATTTATTGTTTTCTTTGTGGGTGTGCAAGGAATGATCTCTTATATAGTTTGTATGCTGATTACTTTATCATAGTTAACGGAAAGGCGACTTACTAAAGCTCTACCATCTAGTGATTAAATCTGACCTCGCCTGTGGCCATAGACCGATGTATCCTTCACCTTACCTGTCATTGATTCCACCCCATAGGCCTATACCTCTCTCTCCACCCATGCGGCCTCCCTAGTCCATCATCATCATCATCATTATTATTATTATCACAACTAGCTCTTGCCCCCCTCACATTCTTTCTCGGTTTTGTGATATACATCGACAGGGGTTCACAACATTAGTTCCAAACTGAGTGTTTCTTCACGAGCAGTATTCCGTGAGACAGAGAAGAAACATTCACTTTGGAGCAATTTTAGTAGATCTCTGTATTTATTTCATGTTGTATTGGTACAAAATGTCCTCATAATTAAGTTTTGACATGGGGTTTGAGGCTATTTTGATGACATCATAGTGGAGAATCTACAATCTTTAGTATGGCTCGTTCTTAACATGAAACATAAAATAAAGATATATATAAGCAAATGTCAATGACCATATAATGGCTTTGTGGAATACGCCAGCCACACAAAGGGGAATACGATGCAAAAATATGTAATGGGAATTGACATTTGCATTTACGTCATGGCCAACAGGATAATTTGCTTTTAAATAAGGAAAAAAACTCTCTCTGTTTGTTGCAGTCGGTCACGTGATAGCTACCAATTGGATACAAACACATCGTATTCAATCCCCCCATTGAATAAGGCCGTTCTAGGACTAATCTATAGTGACGTTTGTATCAGCCATGACATAAAGAGCTATACCGTGGTAGTGTTAGGCGCATTTTGCCAATCTGCGCCGATCGCCAATTTCGCTTTGCGCCAGGCACAAATGGTGCGAGTTTTCAATAAAGTTTATAAAGATTTCCTTAAATTCATTTCCCTTGCTTGTTTGGAAGATGAGTATTTATGTTTGCCAACTGATTACATGAGCATACACATCTTTATCACTTTAGATATATATATATATATATAATATCTCAGACATGTCAGACCTGCTCGCCAATACACTGATATTGGTGCTTTGTGCAAAATTGGAGCTTTGCGCGGCGCCGATCTTGCGCAATTCTCAAACTGCGCTGCGCTATTTGAGAATTGCACAGATTGGTGATCCGTGCGCTACAGTAGCAGATTGTCCAATGGGAGCGGCCATTGCTGGCGATTGCCGGCCATTGTAGTGAACAGTTGGGATCATGCCATTGGCTTATAATTACTCCCGCTAAGTCCGTATAAACCAGACGGTGGCCACTTCAATCGATGAGTAGGTTGCCTACCCCCTGTCACATGGTACTCAATAGTCTGTACAGATTTGGAACCCCCGGGGGTCTGTTACATGGTTATGTTACCGATTATTATTCTCTGTGAGGACCTACGGGCATCCATCTGCCTACGCTGTCTGCATAAATAGAATTATGCTAAACTAGCACTATTTTGGAACAGGCCCCTGGGGGATCCTGGATGCAATCTCGAATAGTGAGGTGAAGTTATGTCTCGTGATCGCCGATTCTGGGCTCATGGCTTGAAGAACCTGCACAAATTTTAGGCCTTGAATAGCATTGGTAAGAATGAGCGTTACGCCAAAAGAAATCATATAGGCTGTTATGGTAGCTAGGATGGTCAGTTGAAATATTGGTGATTTTAGTTCCAAAGCTGAAATTCTTTTGCGACATTGTTCATCGCAGACTTAGGCTCCGTATTCTGAAATAGAGCAAAATGCCTTTCTGTTACGTCAGTATGTAGGCGGATTGCCAGGATACTTCCATCAATCCAAGCAGAGGCTACCTATCGAGGATAACGTAGATATGGTGGTGGAGTGGGGTGGAGAAGAGTTGGGTAGAAAGGGACGGGTGCCTGGAGCCACATATATAGCCATTTATTAGTCATGTATGATGACCTGGCTTCAAACATTGATGCTCTCAGCAGGGATCGTCTTGCTCTCAGGGGTGGTCACTTTGAGTAAAGGGAGGGGGGCATATCGTCTTGCTCTCAGGGGGTGGTCACTTTGAGTAAAGGGAGGGGGGGCATATCGTCTTGCTCTCAGGGGGTGGTCACTTTGAGTAAAGGGAGGGGGGCATGAGAGAAACACGTGATTAGAATGGCTGCAGGGCCTGCTTTATCAAAGTCAGTATTTCCCCAATTTCCCTCTTTTCCTTACACAGTAATTCTCTCCCGCCCTCTGTTTTTGTGATAGACAATCAAGATGCTCACCATACCATTGTCACTGGTACAAAAACAGCTGATCAAATCAATCAGGGAACATGAAAGGTCCAGGGACAATGTGAAAGCTGAATGTTTTATGTTCATTTCTCCTCATGGCCAACGTAGCACTGCTGAGCTACCCCACGGGAATCATGTGTTTGATCGTCTTTACAGCACTTTTGCAGAGAGAGAGAGAGAGAGAGAGAGAGAGAGAGAGAGAGAGAGAGAGACAGACAGACAGACAGACAGACAGACAGAGAGACAGAGAGAGACATAGAGACAGAGAGACAGAGACAGACAGACAGAGAAATAGAGAGAGAGAGTGAGAGACAGACAGACAGCGACAAAGAGACAGAGGGACAAACAGACAGAAGGACCAAGAGACAGACAGACAGACATACACACTGATAGAGACAGGCACAGACAGAGACAGATACAAGCACACAGAGACAGACAGACAGAGGGACAGAAAGACAGAGAAGGGGGCAGGCAGGGGACAGAGGAGGGAGGCAGGCAGGGGAGGAGAGAGGGAGGCAAAGTGAGAAATAAATGGGGGCAGCATAATACTTAGAGAATAGACAACGATCTTCTTCACATCAAGATTGCCTGTTGCCCTATAATGCACAAATGCATCTGAGTGCATTATAGGACAACAGGCAGTCGAGATGTGAAGAAGGAGTTGTCTATTGTCTTTATAAAACGTACATTTTATTCCAATCAGTTAATAGCCCTTGACTTGTTTACAACTATGGTGACCTTGCACAGGTGTGCACTACACTCCTATAATGCACTCAAGGTCACTTCTACCATGCAGCAGAGCACTGCCTGCCGTTTTATAAAAGAAAGCAACCCTGACCAGTCACTCTTTGGGGTTGCATTTACCAATGCACCACCATGTGACCCTTATAGTTGACGAACCCAAGGTTAATTGCTGTTGCTACACCCACGTAATCCAGCACTCAAAGTGGTATTTATCCTTGGGTTTTTTCGGACAGGCAAGGAGATACATAGTACGCCTATAGGTACTAGAACAGAGCTGGAAATTATCTCATCATCATCAGGGAAGAGCATGGTGACATGGAAAGCGCATTTTCCTTGGCATTCTTGCACTCATATGGATATATACGTACTAAAAGCTTTCCTATTGTGTTTTGAAAATTACATCACTCTGTTAACTGAAATTTCAAAATCCGAATACTCATATATGTGAGTGTGGTTAATTACGCTTTAAGGCCTATGGGCATAAAAATTATTTTCAAATGTCCTTTCTGGGACTCTGTAGTTCATATGTTACAGCAAAGATAATGTTTATTTCAGAGTTTTCAAATACACTGTAAAAATATAATTTACCAGGGATCTCCATAAATCTCGTGAAGCAGTCTGGTATGCGAAACCACAGATGACAAGGAATCTCCGTGAAAATAACAACGGACCTCTTGCAACTTTTGGACATCTTATTATTTTGTTATTTTGACGATATTTTGTACAGTGTAGTCAGTATTTGCTATACATGGAGACAGGATGTCACCTGGAAGTCATTTCTCAAACACTAAGTTTAGAGCCCTCCCACATCGTACCTGCCTGGCCTGGATCGGAAGGGTATTCAAGGGGTAGGCAGGGTCAATCACTACGAATGGTACAGATAAAGAGGGAAAGGGCATGCACCAGTATAGGCAATCATAGGTAAGACAGGGTTACCCACTCCCCCTTACTACGATCGGTCTGGATCGTAAGGGGTGTCCAATACGTAGTGGGGAGGCTCAGATCATACTGTTTGAGAAATACCTAGCAGGTATTCTTCCCCACCCATACAACTAGGAACATCCTGTAGGTGCATGCCAATCTAATCACATGATATGCTGCTATCCTGACCAGATTTTCTTAAGTATATTTGGCCTATCTCAACAGACTGATATATTGGTTTTAGTGAGGCTAAATGATTCATTGGACAAATGGGAGGCTTAGATCTCAGGGCAGAAAAGGTGTGTAGAGGTTCTGCTAGGTATTTCTCAAAC
Organism: Acholoe squamosa; assembly: GCA_949317995.1. Lineage (NCBI taxonomy): Eukaryota > Metazoa > Annelida > Polychaeta > Phyllodocida > Polynoidae > Acholoe > Acholoe squamosa. The sequence continues at coordinate 66,515,550 of OX439047.1, forward strand.
ACTACGATATTAGCCTCCCCACTACGTACCGCACACCCCCTACGAACCAGGCCATGCGTAATGATTGACCCTAGGTGACCATGTATCACCTACGATTGGCCATTCAAATGCATGCCTTTACCCTCTATATATACAGCAGTCTTAGTGATTGACCCTGTGCAATCAAGAATTCCCTTCCGATCCAGGCCAGGTCAGTACGATTTGGGGATACCCAAAACTTAGCGTCTGAGAAATGACCATTTCTCAAACCAAAAGATTTCAGCCCCCTGAAATCGTACCGACCTTGCCATGATCGTAAGGGAATTCTTAGGTACACAGGGTCATTCACTACGAGTGGTGCAGATATAGAGGGAAAGGCCATGCATCTGAATAGCCAATTGTAGGCAATGAATGCTCACCCACTGCCCCTCACTACGATCTGACTGGATCGTAGGGGGTGTGCAATACGTACTGGGCTGGCTCAGTTCGTAGTGTTTGAGAAATACCTAGCCGAGATTACAGTGGGACATTCGGTCCTGCAGTCTGGCAATGTCTACAGTCAGGTATTTCTCAAACACAACGATCTTAGCCTCCCAACTACGTACCTCACACCCCCTATGAACCAGGCCATGCGTAATGATTGACCCTTGGTGATCATGTATCACCTACGATTGCCCATTCAAATGCATGCCTTTACCCTCTATATATATACAGCAGTCTTAGTGATTGACCCTGTGCAATCAAGAATTCCCTTCCGAACCAGGAGCTTAATTCAAAACATCCTGGGATCCCAACCCCAGCGATCTTAGTGTAGGCACATATCATAAGACCTGGCTGGTCTACCCTATGTAATGCAGTGGTTGCAGGCCTGTCGAGAATAGCTAGTCCTGGGATCACTTCACTATTCCATTTCCACCACTAAGATCACTACGATCTTAGTGAAAGAAATGCATAGTGGTTTCACATGAGTACAAGAGCACTTACAGGGAACACTCCTGATCGAAAGAGTGAATAGCCTGCTGAATACATAAAGAGGGGAGGGAGGACATTTGCTGAGTGTCCTTGAGGGCTCTTAGGGCTACTCATGCGTTAAGTGCACTGTAAGGTAATTCTTCCCTTCTCTCTCTTTGTCCTGGGGGGGAGGGCACAATGCTTCTAATAGGCAAGCATAAATCATACATTCATGGGAACAACTCTTGAATACTGTACGGGGGTCAACTGCACCCTGTGCTCTTTTGTTAGCCCATATGGGGACGGGGAACGATGGTATAAGCACTCTTGTGAAGAAGAGTGACTCCACAGCTATTCCTTTATTTTGGGACTCTTACCCCTGTGCCTAGTCAGTTCTTCTTGGAATAGTGTAGGAGGGCTGAGGCTAAGATCGATGCAATCTTAGTGCTGGCTGGGATATGTGAACCCAGTCAACTCTGAAGATCGCTTAATAGGATAAGGCTGATTTATTCCTAAGATCACTGGGGTCATGATCCCAGGATTTTTTGAATTAAGCTCCAGGCCAGGTCAGTACGATTTGGGGGTACCCAAAACTTAGCATCTGAGAAATGACTTCCTGATGTGGGGTGGTTGGATCTTTCGTTCCAGACCAACAGAAATAAACCAAAAAGGTTTTGTCACATCTCATGATCATTTACAAATAATTGACCAAAGGAGGAATCACACAGAAATATGTAGGCGTTTCATTATTTTGTCACCCCCAAAAGGTGCAAGGGTTACTCTGTCTTGCTAAGTTAGGTAAGATAACCTAAAAGACACTTAAAATAGATTAGAGTCAAAAATAATGACGCACCTTTGTAGTGTTGGACAGTCTACTCACCAACACTTCATTGGACTCACCCCTGGTGAGTTTCTCACCAAGGTTACAATTATATAAATGATGACCAATGAGTTTGACGCATTGTGAGTTGCTCACCAAGCTTACAATTATATAAATGATGACCAATGAGTTTGACGCATTGTGAGTTGCTCACCAAGGTTACAATTATATAAATGATGACCAATGAGTTTGACGCATGGTGAGTCACTCACCAAGGTTACAATTATATAAATGATGACCAATGGGTTTGACGCATGGTGAGTTGCTCACCAATGTTACAATTATATAAATGATGACCAATGAGTTTGACGCATGGTGAGTTGCTCATCAAGGTTACAATTATATAAATGATGACCATTGGCTTTGACGCATGGTGAGTTGCTCACCAAGGTTACAATTATATAAACGATGACCAATGGGTTTGACGCATGGTGAGTTACTCACCAATGTTACAACCATATAAATGATGACCGATGGGTTTGACGCATGGTGAGTTACTCACTAATGTTACAACCATATAAATGATGACCGCTGGGTTTGACGCATGGTGAGTTGCTCACCAAGGTTACAATGATATAAATGATGACCAATGGGTTTGACGCATGATGAGTCCCTCACCAATGTTACAATTATATAAATGATGACCAATGGGTTTGACGTATGGTGAGTCACTCACCAATGTTACAATTATATAAATGATGACCATTGGTTTGACGCATGGTGATTCACTCACCAACGTTACAACCATATAAATGATGACCGATGGGTTTGACGTATCAATGCTTTGGGGGCCGGCCCTTAAAGAGTTAATGGGTTAACTCAGAGACAATTTCAGTAACAGTGAGATAGAATAGGCAAAGCCAGAGTAAATTGTATTGAGAATGCCATCGCAAAGGCCACCAACGGGAAAAGTGAGCTGATGTGAGCTTTTAGTGAAGTACAGCTGCTGCCCCCTCGTGTTGTAAAACAGAACTACTGACAGACTGCAGGGGGGCTCTTTAGACAGTCTCGATCCTCTAGGCCCTATCATGGGCCTGGAAGATTACTTATTAAATAACTGCAATGCCTCCTCTAAAATGTTCCAGGATCCTGGATCATTTTCTCATAAGGTAGTGGCCTCACTGATTGGTGCATTCCCCTATATAGGATGATGAATATCTATGAATGAAGCTTGTTCCCCTGTGACCGTACCTGTTGCTACTTTATTACTAGAATCAGCAGGCTTAATGTAACTAGAAAACTTGGGCTTAGGCTGGGATTGAACTCACGACCCTTGCATTTGGAAACCACTGCTCTCCCAACTGAGCTAGCCTTGCAATTGATTTACCAGCAGCCAAGGGAATGACATATTCTCTTGGTGTAGGGTTAGGGTCAGGATACAACACTGGTAACACACCTGCTTCAACGTGTTGCAACATCAGTGGACCTATAATAAATCTCCCAGACTGTATATAGTACAGTCTGGGCACGTCCGAGACTGCTCTTCCGCCTGTCTCCACTCCGATAGGATAATAAATGCTTGTTCAACGCTGATGAACCACATGTCAATGGTCGCTTATGCGTTTAAGCCGGTGCTAAAGGCAGACAAAAAGGGATAGAAACAGGGAGACAGGGAGAGACAGAGGGCCAGAGAGAGAGAGAGAGAGAGAGAGAGAGAGAGAGAGAGAGAGAGAGAGAGGTGAAACATAATGGGAAAGGACATTAAGACAGAAATAGAGACAAAGACATGAAGCAAAACTTTCCCTGTTTTTCCCCTGCTGAATGAACAACGTCTATTCCATAGTGCCAACCTCCGAATCTATAAGTATTAACGGGGCAAGCTATTCATGATAGTATGGTTGATTTATGAGTTAGTGGAGGCTTTCCTCGTGCACTTTAAAAACACCTCTTCCTTTATATAAGGTTTTTGTTGTTTGATTGGAGCACGATACAGTCTCAACCGTCCAGCATATACTATAGACCCATGTGGCAAGAAAGGGTGACTTCTTCATCAATATTTCAAAGTTGTGTTTAGGATAATCTCGGTGGAATACTCATAGCTTTGCTTGTAGTGTCCATGTGGGCAAATGATTTACACTGAGGGATTCACAAGACAATTACATGTCAAATAAATAGATAGAACTAAACGACCGTGGTGTACGAGGTGGCCGATCCACCACGAGGGGGAGGTCTCGAGGGGTGGGTCAGCCACCGAGGACACCACGGTCGTTTAGTTCTATATTTATTTTATGTTTTTAGAGGTTTAAATAAGGAAAAATTGTCAAAATCCGGTACCGTAGTTCCCCGTAAAAGCGCCGGTCCGCCATTTTGAATGTTTACATGCACCCAGAACGAGGCTGCAGTAGTGGATCGGCCGCTGTGGTGGATCGGCACACGTTACGCCACTGGGGGTGTGCGGATCGGCTCCGTAATGCTATCTCTACGGGAAGAAGTTATTCACATAAAATAATGGGTATTATGTGGCATGTCTGACAAGGAAAGTTTGCATTCTCAATAGATTTCCTTAAGAAAAGTCTTTATCAACAACCTCTATGAAAAGTTACCTTTTCTTGTCTCATTGATCTATAGATAGTACACCATAGTCTGACATAAAAGTATAGAGGTCATAGGCCTACACCCTAAGAAAGAACTGTTAAATCTACCAGTGTCTTAGAATTAAACAGTAAATTGTTGTTATCGTATTACAGTGAGGGACCCTTATTACATTAAGCCCATCGGTCAACATAATGTACCAATGAGGGACTGCCAAGTCAGCTTACAACACTTCACTGGGGCATCATGACAGCACTTCCTGGTTCATGAGCCTTGTAGGGTCAGCATGATGCATTAATGTGGCCCTGGGAAGTGGTATGCATGATGCATTATGTGGTCCTGGGAAGTGGTATGCATGATGCATTAATGTGGCCCTGGGAAGGGGTATGCATGATGCATTAATGTGGCCCTGGGAAGTGGTTAGCATGATGCATTAATGTGACCCTGGGAAGTGGTATGCATGATGCATTAATGTGGCCCCTGGGAAGTGGTCACCATGATGCATTAATGTGGCCCTAGGAAGTGGTCAGCATGATGCATTAATGTGGCCCCTGGGAAGTGGTCAGCATGATGCATTAATGTGGCCCTGGGAAGTGGTATGCATGATGCATTAATGTGGCCCTGGGAAGTGGTCAGCATGATGCATTAATGTGGCCCTGGGAAGTGGTATGCATAATGCATTAATGTGGCCCTGGGAAGTGGTATGCATGATGCCTTAATGTGGCCCTGGGAAGTGGTATGCATGATGCCTTAATGTGGCCCTGGGAAGTGGTATGCATGATGCATTAATGTGGCCCTAGGAAGTGGTATGCATGATGCCTTAATGTGGCCCTGGGAAGGGGTATGCATGATGCCTTAATGTGGCCCTAGGAAGGGGTATGCATGATGCATTAATGTGGCCCCTGGGAAGTGGTATGCATGATGCCTTAATGTGACCCTGGGAAGGGGTATGCATGATGCCTTAATGTGGCCCTAGGAAGGGGTATGCATGATGCATTAATGTGGCCCCTGGGAAGTGGTCAGCATGATGCATTAATGTGGCCCTGGGAAGTGGTATGCATGATGCATTAATGTGGCCCTAGGAAGTGGTATGCATGATGCCTTAATGTGACCCTGGGAAGGGGTATGCATGATGTATTAATGTGGCCCCTGGGAAGTGGTCTGCATAATGTATTAATGTGACCCTGGGAAGTGGTATACTTAATGCATTAATGTGGCCCTGGGAAGTGGTATGCATGATGCATTAATGTGGCCCTGGGAAGTGGTATGCATGATGCATTAATGTGGCCCTGGGAAGTGGTATCCATGATGCATTAATGTGACCCTGGGAAGTGGTATGCATGATGCATTAATGTGACCCTGGGAAGTGGTATGCATGATGCATTAATGTGGCCCTGGGAAGTGGTATGCATGATGCATTAATGTGGCCCTGGGAAGTGGTATGCATGATGCATTAATGTGGCCCTGGGAAGTGGTATGCTTAATGCATTAATGTGGCCCTGGGAAGTGGTCAGCTTGATGCATTAATGTGGCCCTGGGAAGTGGTATGCATGATGCATTAATGTGGTCCTGGGAAGTGGTATGCATGATGCATTAATGTGGCCCTGGGAAGTGGTATGCATGATGCATTAATGTGGCCCTGGGAAGTGGTATGCTTAATGCATTAATGTGGCCCTGGGAAGTGGTATGCATGATGCATTAGATGCAATTAAAGGGTTAAAACTATGAACCAGAAACACTTTCCTTAATGGGTTAAAAAAAGCAATTAGAGATCAGAAGCCAAAGTCTTCTGCCACCTGTGAAAAAAAAAGAAAAACGTATGTGCCGCTAATACTACCAAGGAGCTTAGATACAATAGGATGGGTCACTGAGAGTATAGCCTATGGGTAGGGTGTGACAGGCCACCCCCCTCTACCCCCCACCCCATGAAACTAGGCTACCTTGTGTCTTCAGTGTTGATTTCTATAGAGAATTAGGTGCTTTATGGAGCTGTGGTATTCCTTTATCAGGGTGATACTAAATGCAGATTGAGGGTAGGTAGACTAAAGGTAAGAAGGAAGAGACAAGCTAAAGTTAGGTGAGAGGTAAGCATTAGAAGCCACACATTTTAAGAGATAACCAGATTTAACTCTAGATTTTTTAGATTGAAGAGATGAGTGATAGGTACACCAATTGATATGCTGTACGTGGGATAGGCAGAGCAATGCACAGACACCTCATGTGTCAGATTGAGAGATAGGCATCTTTGTCTATGTGGGTTGAGGTACTAACTTTGATTGAGATGTTTATTCTTTAAAGATTTTCGATCATTTTCAATATCACTTTAGTACATTTTTAAAATATTTCCCCTTTCAAACCTCAATTTTAGGTACTTTTGGTCAAAGACTGAGAATAAAGACTATCATTTTTTGGATTTAGCAGGATTTTTTTGGTTTCATTTGATATCCCTCCCATAAAGATACATGATAGCTCCATAAACCCCCTTTGCCTACATAGAGCCCAATAGTGGAGACACAAGGTAGCCTAGTTTCATTGAGGGGGGGGGGGGGTAGAGGGGGGGTTGGCGTTCACTATAGGACTATATGGAGTAACCTATCCTATACTGTACCATCCTTGATACTACCCTAACACAACCCTCCCCTTGGGGTAGAATATGATTTAACCCTTTGAGGGCCACTTGTGCTGGAGTGCATCATGCCCATTGATCGGCATGATGCACCAACAAAGTGCTGGCGAGACCGCTTGCCAGCACTTCATTGGGGCATCATGCTGACCCGCCAAGGATGTACCAAATCCGTAGGGTTGGTATGATGTATGAATGCAGCCCTGGCAAGTCACTCACCAGGGCTGCATTCATGCATCATGCCAACCATACACAATAATGCATTAGCGGTCCTTGAAGGGTTAAAAACAGCTGATATAATATGCTGATGATGCAGTTTTTACCTGAGTGACAAAGGTGTATGATATAGACTACAAGGTGAGCAGGGGGGCGGGGGGTTGTATCTCATACATGCTGTATCCCATAATATCAAAGGCACACTGGCTGCCAGGGCTGGCACAGTCCTACTCTGGTGCTCTGTGTTTGATATTTATAAACCTTCAGGGCACCACTGAGCAGGAAACCCAGGGCATTCTGGTTAATTCCAGATGCATCGTTGTCAGAGATCTCCCACTATGCACCTCTTCCAGTCATGAGGAACAGGAAATACTCTTCACACTTCAGCCACAGTTTCTACTTTGGTAGTAAGAAACATATGCTTGCAGAGTGTCATGCTGGTGCTTAATGGCATAATACGGCGCTACATTCTCAGCCCCAATTGTAAGTGGGCTATAAAGACCACTGTAGTAGGTACATAGATAGAACTAAACGACAGTGGTGTACGAGGTGGCTAACGCCCTCGGGGGAGACCACCCCCCGAGGGGTGGATCGGCCACCGAGGACACCAGGGGAGTTTAGTTCTATATTTATTTTATGTTTTTAGGGGGTTTAAATAAGGAGAAATTATCAAAATCTGGTACCCTAGTTCCCCGTACGAGCGCCAGTCCGCCATTTTGAATGTTTACATGCACCCAGAACGAGGCTGCAGTGGTGGATCGGCTGCTGTGGTGGATCGGCACACATTACGCCACTGGGGGTGTGCGGATCGGCCCTGCAATGCTATCTCTATGGGAAGAAGTTATTCACATAAAATAAAGTACAACCAACTTAGAGTTGTCGGATTTGTACTGACAGCACCTACCACTGTTTTCTAGAAATAGAAGCAATCTACCATAGTCTCACAGTGTAGGTACGAGTGTAACACGGTCACTAGCTACTATACCTAATAAATTCATCCATAAATTGAGTTTTTCTTGCTGTGAATTGACCTTAATAGGTGTCAAAATGGCGTTAAGTGATCGTTAGTCACTCCCTCATCAATTCGCTCCCTGGTGTGTCCAGTGATACCAGGTGTAAACTATGCAATAAGACGCTGAGCACTAATAGGAAAGTGATCTGATAATATGTTATTATCCTATGTGAGATGCACCTATATAAAACGAGGCCTTACTGAATGTGTCATTCCACATCACTATTGTGACTGATTGAAACATGGTCGATAATACTTATCAAGTTTCTTTTGTGAAATATTGTCTGTCCTGTCTTTGATTATAGAGTGCCTCGTTGGCGCCTATATGTCTGTTCTTGACTCGAGTGAAAAAATACACATGTATTGTGTGTATTTACAGTCAATAAAACCATCTAACAACAACTTTCAGACAGGCCATATAAGGAGTCAATTGCCTAAACCACGGGCAAAGACTGAGTAGGAGTGCAAAGGGTCTGGTAAGGGTGTATTGATATAGTTAAGGGTATGGCACCCTGAGACGCCCGTCTGCTGTGCGCCACTGTATGTATACCTGTCATACCTGTCAACAGAGAACTGTGACAGGTATACTTAAAGTGGCTCACAGCAGACAGGCGTCTTAGAGTGCCACACCCTTAATTATATCATTACACCCTTACCAGACAATTTACGTGTCTACTCAGTCTTTGCCCGTGACCTTAACAACCACAAGAAAGCCAACCCTGTAGGGTTAGAATGATACATGAAGGCAATGATTACATGACCTGGGACTTATTTCAATATAAATGATGTTCTGTATCTCCAATGATCGGCTGAAGAGTGGTGAAGCCTATATACACCTATATAGAATTTTTGTAGAAAAGTAATTGTTGTTGAATTTTAGGTCTGATTTGATGCTCAGCCCCCCATTTTTCCTGTTCCATTACTATATCGATCTAATTTAGGATCAAGCTTTTAGCTTCTTGTCTAATTTATTATGAATTCTAGGCAAATTTTGGGGGGGCCCAGACATACTCAGGGCCCCCCTCCTTTATGATTGAGGGGACCCAGGCATAGGAAAGTTGTTGTACAGGTTTTGACTACACCTGGTGTTATCCCTTGGCACCTCAGGTCACATGTGGTTGTGATGTCACACTGATTCAAGTGAGCGGTTAGGGCTGTTGTGCTGTTGGCTGGACATTAATTTAATTTTGGATAATCTAGAGGGACGCCATTGAGCACAAGGGTAGGGCGTGAGACGAATCGCCCCCGCCCCCGTCTAAGTTTGCTGATGTGCTGTACCTTCAGTTTTCACATTTAACCTAACTCCATATGAATGTTATAGTCCAATCACTGTAGTATTTATTTATATATGCTAGTACATTTATTTTTGGCCCCTATCCAAGCCAAATCACGACAAGTCGTGTCTATTGACCATATGTCACCCTATGGATATCTCAAAATTGAGAGCCAATAGGCATTCTTTAACCTCATTTCCAGACTCAGCAGCCTCCAATTAGGTATAAGTGGTATGTTTGGTCTCCGTTTATTTTTGGCCGTTGTACAGTGTAATCATTAATTGTTCTGAAATAGACCCCAGAGTCCATTTATATCTAGATGAGTCATCTATAGAAGCGTTCTAGGTGAAATCAGTACTAAGGTTGGTTTACCTGTCAGAATATGGGTGTGTCTCGTGAAATCTGTGCAACGTCAGCTTTCTTACTGGCGATAAGAAAGGTGACCATTTTTTTTATTTAAGCTAAAACAATATTGCAGGTGTGTGTCATAGGTATAGAGGCATGGTGCTGCATTGTTCCTTTTTCTTAAATATGTAAACATTTCCTGCAAATACTCTTTAACTTAAAGATAAGAAAGGTGACACAGTCAATATGAAACGATAAGAAAGGTGACGCAGCCAATATGAAACTATGTTTCCACTCAGAAGAGGAAGATAAAAGCTTTAAACCTACTTTGATTGCCTCAAACATTACCTTCTGTTCCCCCAATTTATGGTTTTCTAGATTACCAATCGTCTTACAGATAGATTAAAGCACTGCTTCCACTGGTTCATATGGGCAAATTTTCACTTATCAACAGACATATAGAAAAAGTCCCCGGGAAAAAATCAATCGGATTAGAAAAATAAGTCACCCTACCAGAGGAAGTGAAACATTTTAAGTGCTAGTTCCACTGCCATCGGTCGGGCAAACTTTTCTACAGATTTGCAATATGTCATTTGTCTGATAAGCAAATGTCCAGCCAACAGAAGCAGAACCAATGCTTTAGGCTCACACTAAAATAAGTCTCCGCCTTTGACTTGGTTGCACCTGCTGAAATGTAAAATTCTCAGCATGAATTGTTCGGAATAGCACTAATCTGACCATTTTTTCTGTACTTTTGCAATATCATAAATCGTCATATTACCACAAATTTTGCAGTGGCAGTGGAACAAACATTTCAGGGAGTTTGGGGCGTGACTTGACTTTGGCACAAACCGTCCTGTATAGCCAGGAGCTTAATTCAAAAGGCTCTGCCATCGCTACCTATGAGATCTTTGTGATTTCTCTCCCATATTCTATAATGCTATGGTAAGGTAGGCCTGCCTTCCTCTTTGATAGCCAGCTACTTTTTAGTGAGCGATGTTAGCCTCAGCCCTCCTTTCACTATTCCAAGCAGCTAACAACTGTGCAGAGTGGTAACAGGTCCACAGAGAAAAAATAGCAGTGGAAGGTAAGAAATAGCAGAGGAAAAACTTGTTTTCTCAAGAGTGGCTACACTGAGGTTCTGCTTAGAAGTACAGTGCCCCCCCCCTCCTGCACCAACTAAGAGAGAGAAGGGAAGCATGACATTCCTATGCCCTTAACACATGAGTAGATTCAAGAGACCTCAAGCGGTCTCCGAAAATACATTCAAGTGCCCTTAACTCATGAGCAGCCTCAAGAGCCCCCAATGACTATCTGCAGGTGCATTCACTTTTGTGACAAGGAATGTCCCCCCGACCCAGGTGCACTTGCACTCGGGGAAACCACTGTCGTTTCTCAGTATAAAATAAGGGGTGGTGTTAGTACTGAAGTGGAATAGTGAAGGACTGCATAGTACTTACTATTAGTTACAGGCCTAACACCACTAGCTATTTTATTGTAGTAACACTAGGTCTTATGAGATGGTAAGAGATGTGCCTACGCTAACATCGCAAAGGTAGCGATGGCAGAGCCTTTTGAATTAATCTCCAGGCCCTACTCTCATTGTGACCTTGTAGGGTGGTGAGTGGACATGAAGGGTGGGCTTTAGGCCTTGGATATTCACACCCCTTCTACCCCACCCCAGGCCTGCCCCTCCATCCTGACTGCACTACCAGGAGGGTGTTGCTCCTATTGTAAAAAGAGCTGAGAGTATGTGCCCTCTTTTTTAAACATGTCGTGCACTGCTTCACCATTCAACTTGCACTCACCACATTGGTCTGAAAAGTCACCTGCCTTGTTTAGAATAGAGAGAACATCACTATCAGGTACCTACTCATGTCACACACTCTATAGTATATTATACTGACTGACTTCTCCCAACTAGGTACCTACTCAAATCCCCCTTTTTTAGCACCGTACTTAAATGATCACTTGTGAGCAACAAAAGGGACAAGTTATAGCTACATTAGGAGAAATCAGTCAGTATAATATACTATAGAGCGTGTGACATGAGTAGGTACCTGATAGTGCAGCTCTCTCTGTTTTAAACAAGGTGACTTTTCAGACTAATGTGGTGAGTGCAAGTTGAATGGTGAAGCAGAGCGTGACTTCTTTTGAAAAGAGGGCACATACTGACAGCTCTTTTTACCATAGGAGCAACACGATCCAGGACATCAAAGGAAACGGCTTCAGTACTCTGGTGCCCTGGAGGGTGTGCACGTAAGAGATATAGGGAGTTTCGTCAAAGAAGCACTTCACCCACAATAGTCACTTTCTTTGCAGTCCTGACTTTTTCCACGTTGAACAAAAGTGGTCCAGAAGTGAAAAGTGTCTTATGAGTAGATCAGGTGACTGTTGCTAAACCCTTGTGAGTCACTTCTGTCGGGGGTACTTCCAAAAACTGTTCAAAGGCACTCATCTTTGGTAGTCTCTTCTCTATTGCATTGCCAAATGGCACTTCCCAACAGAAGTGGTCCAGAAGTGGTTACTAACAACCCCTCAACTGGAAGTTGCTCCCTACACTCTGTCGCATATGTATGTAGGTGTGGGCTGCCTGGGAAGCATTCAGGTGTGACCACTTTTCGCAACACAGTTTGATTTGTGGGAAAGTGACTACTTCTGGACTACAGTGTTGGAAGTGATACCCAGGTAACAATTCAACGTCAATTTAACGTTGTTTTAATGTTGATAATGGGTTAAATAAACGTTGGGAAACAACGTTAAATTGCAGTAAAAATCGTGGACTCAAATAAACGTTGATTTGATGCTCAAAACAACGTTCATTTGATGGTTCATTTGACGTTGTTTTGACGTTCATAGAACAATGTTAATTGGCTTAACAAAAGAACAACCTATTTTTGATGTTATTATCTACCTAATGAACGTTGATTTACTATTGATTTAGTGTTGATTTAACCTCAAAATAACGTTGAAATAATGTGTCATTAATTTCTCTGTTATTGTAATACTTCATATTCAATTCAGAATCATCACTTCATATATTCCTGTGCACATACCCATAAGCTTGCCATTGGGTATAATCATCAGGGCAGTCCATCATTTCATGTTGTATACATAGAAGTACACATGGGATAGGGGGTTATGTCTCTCTCTGATCTCTAACCATAAGGTGTGTGGCCAAATATGATATCTCTAGGTGGATATGGTATAAATTTTTTTATGTGTCATAAGTTGGAACAGATTCCATAATTGAATTCTGAAGTCATGGTTAATATAATCTAAATCATATTGTTATTATTTTGATATGTTTACTTGAATATGATATGGAATGACAATCATACTACAGTGTTTGGGTCTAAGGCCACCTGGTGAGATATACTGAAACCAGGAAAAACGTTAAATAAACGTTTTTTTAACGTTTTTCTCTCAACAGCACATGGTGCAAATATTCCCTATTATCGACCAGTACTATTATTATTTCTCTTGTTTACTGCAAATATACAGAATATCTATTACATAGGGGTATACCATGGGGTGCTCTAACACTGATTCTTTGCAAATTTTTAACAACCATGACATAATTGTGTCTTGATTCTTCATAAAATGTCCATGATCTCAAAACAGTGTTAATCCCCATAGACAAATGAAAATGGTAATTATCATATGAAATGATGTATATATTTGGATGATTTGTTGTTCCAAGGGTGCCTGCTTACCAATTGTTTGAGTTACAACAGAAAATTAGATAGAAAAGGATATTGATTAAGATAAGTCAAGTATTTCATTAATAGGGGCAGCAAACACTATGACAGAATAGCACATTCAATAGATCTTATACAGATTTCAAATGGTGATGTCATATATCAAGGTTATTCTTCACTCTCCTCATGTTTGAAAACCATTTTTATCTTTAGGTATACCTCCTTTTGGATTATCAGCCAAAATATATGATATCTATGTATATTTTAGTTTACATCAGTTATTCACTGAACGTTGAATTAATGTTATGTAAAATGACGTTTTTTTCCTGAACGTTAATTCTATGTTGAGCAGAAAAACCTCATTTTCATGAACGTCTATTCAATGTCAAATGAACATTTTCCATTTGAGGTTATTAGGATGAGGTAAATTAAACGTCATTTCAACGTTTTTCACATGACGTTAAGAAGATTGACCAATAAAAAACGTTTATCCACGTTGGATTAACGTTCTTTGTTACCTGGGTACTGGGTGGTTAAGTAGAGGAGGGATGTGGGAAGTTAGGTACCTACTCTGGAAAGCAACAACTTAATCATTTGACAACAGCCTCCTGGGTATCTTTCCAGCATAAGTCACTTTTTACCAGTATAGTACCCTCTGTGTGTAGGTACTGTATTGTGCAAGTGTAGTCTGTGGCTTTTTCGTCTAGATAGTTAATACTCCTCCAGCCTCTATGTGAGGTACCGCGATGGCTATTTCAATAGGAGCAACTATCTCAATAAGAGACAAATGACCGTGACCTTACTGCGTTTTGTTGTAGAGCCACACTTGAGTATAATGTGATCTTTTGAAGTTTCATTCACTTCAAGTGAAATAGCATGCCATGTGAAGAGTTACTCATCGCCATGGCAACCACCGTGGTTAGTCCTATCTCCATATATGGGTGAGTGAGGTTACCATGTCAGTCCGCCAACAGCTGGCTGCCATCATGGAACATCATACAAGTGGGGAAAAACAGGAACCTAGACAATAATTATACTCCAAACTCTAACCCAACTAGGAAAAGCAATCATTGATTTTATTTTAGATTTGTTTTCCTTGGTTAGCAGAGTAGAGGTCTCCAATGTTATTCTAACAGGAATTCTGTAGGAAACGGAGCATCTTGGACATCATGGACGGGAATACAGTGCGAATATATCGCTTCCCCATAGAGACTTGTATATAGTGAGTTCTTGGTTAAGTGTTTCATGGCTTCTAACTATGCCCTGCCTGTCCCTCCCTAACTATATTTTCTGATGGATTGATATAGAGATGTCATTATCTTTGGTCACATAGAAGGTTAGTTGGTAATTTTATAGACTCAGGTGATAGTAACCTGTCTTGTCGACACCTCTCTGTGATTGGAATCTGATAGTGTTTGCTAACATTAATCACGGCAGGGGGTCTTAACTTCAGACACTGGTTTCTAATGATCACAGAGGTGCTGAGATCAACCTTAAGCACTAAAATTGCTTCCAAATAACCACCACTCTCAAATAAGGACCGGGGTTTATCTGTAATTATGTCATGTTTCCTAGATAAAGTAGCCCTCAAAAATCACTTTCGGTCAAGGGGTTTGAGGCTAGTTGATGACATCACAGTGGAGAATGGAGCCGTGAAGAACGAGTTGTAGTTTCCTTATGCTTTGATTTGGAACTATCGTTCTCAACATGAAATAAGAAACATTCCTGTACTTTGTTGTGGATCCATAAAGGTGTAAAATAGGATCTTCTGAAGTTTCAATCCCTCCAAAATGGATACGCCATTGTCTGCAGACACAGAGGGGTTTAATTGGTAGACCCACACTCTAGTATGACATGTCACAACATCTGTGTGGTATCGCAATCAGGAGGCCATTTCTTAACAAATCACGACTGCTGTACTTCAAGTCGTAGAGACTGGACTTAAAATAAGGCCATTACAGTATAATGCATTAATTAGAGAATAGACAACGATCTTCTTCACATCGAGACTGTCTGTTGTCCTATAATGCACGAATGCATCTGAGTTTATTCAAGGCATATGTTGTAATGAATCTGCTTGGAGTTTTCAAGACCCTAGGCGGCCAGAAAATGCCCAACAACTATAGGTGAGACCTTCACACAGGCTATAGAGTAGGGGGCGTGGTGGGCTGAGGCTACAATCTGAGGGGAGAAAATACTATTTATACTCCCTTTTTTCTTGCAACGACCAATGGGCATGATGCACCAATAAAGAGCTGACAAGCAGACTCGCCAGCACTTCATTGGTGCATCATGATGACCAATGGGCATGAAGCACCGATGAAGTGCTGACAAGCAGACTCACCAGCACTTCATTGATGCATCATGACGACCAATGGGCATGATGCACCAATGAAGAGCTGACAAGCAGACTCACCAGCACTTCATTGGTGCATCATGACGACCAATGGGCATGATACTGACTGACTTCTCCCAACTAGGTACCTACTCAAATCTCTTTTAGCACCGTACTTGAATGACCACTTGTGAGCAACAAAAGGGACAAGTTATAGCTACATGAAAAGAAAGGATGGGAAATGAGGGCATTTTTAGCCAGCTCTTCCTTTTACTGTAGGAGCAACACCCTCCTGTACAGATATAGCTGTTATATGGCAACCATAGCTGTTGTTCTATGGCGCCCCTATCACCTCCTCACCTCTCTCTAGACCGTACTTTCTTTATAGTTTGTGTGGGTACAACTATAGAAATAAGAAGCATGGTATATACATAACAGTCTGCCTTTCTCACCAACTTTACAGTGTATACCATGTATGAAGATGGCATCTTCTATTATTACCTTACCATAGTAGCTTAGGCCATTCAAGCAGCCTTTGCCCTTGTCTAGCATCATTGGCCAGAACCTTATTTCAATAGTTTCTACGACAGGACAGCCTCAGCCTCAGTCTCAGCCTCAGCCTTAGCCTCAGCCTCAGCCTCAGCCTCAGCCTAAGCCTCAGTCTCAGCCTAAGCCTAAGCCTCAGCCTAAGCCTAAGCCTCAGCCTAAGCCTAAGCCTCAGCCTCAGCCTCAGTCTCAGCCTCAGCCTTAGCCTCAGCCTCAGCCTCAGCCTCAGCCTAAGCCTAAGCCTCAGTCTCAGCCTAAGCCTAAGCCTCAGCCTAAGCCTAAGCCTCAGCTTAAGCCTCAGCCTCAGCCTCAGCCTCAGCCTTTGCCTCAGCCTCAGCCTCAGCCTCAGCCTCATCGATTTAGTCACTATGTAAAAAGTCCCAAGATCGCCTGATAAGATTTGGCCCATCTCAAGCCTTAAGAGCCTGAACCTGTCGTAGAAACTATTGAAATAAGGTCCTGCACTTCCTTTGGACATAGACTTTGTTGACACCCTGGTATTTAACCCTTTAAAGGCCGCTGACGCATTAATGCATCATGCCCATTGGTCGTCATAATGCGCCAGTAAAGTGCTGGTGAGACTACTCGCCAGCACTTCATTGGTGCATCATGCCGACCCTCTGGAAGTATATGTATCAACGTCATCATAGGGTCGGCACCTATGATGAGGCTGACCATAACTTTACCAGAAACCAACCTTTGTTCTGCCTAAATATCCCTTTGTGTTACCTTTGGGATTCCATGGTTACAAAAACAATTTACAACTTTTACCCAAAGCTTTACCTTTCTCCTGGTGGCATAATTTATTAATCTATATTAACGAAGATAAACGTGTGGGGTGGCACAACATATCATAATTCTCAAAGTGAAAGTAAAATTCAGTAAATACATAATATAAAAGCAGTACTCACTCTTCCCGCTCCAGGCGTTTTGCGGCCCCCTTAATCTGTGACATGGCTTTCAGGTATTGTAGTCGTGTAGGTGAGTAGCCGTTACCACTTCTGTTACTACCCTGGTCTAGGTCCGGGTGGTACCACGCCGTGTACGACCCCCCGCCTCCTCCTCCTCCACTCCCCGCTGCACCACGCCCCTCTCCCCGGGACGATGTCGTGGAGCCGCCGCCTATGGAGTGTCCACTGAAGGTGTGTGATTTAGGACCGCCTGTCGGTGTCCCACCCTCCCGGGATGGACCGCTCCTGTGGCCGCTGTCACCACTCTGTGTTGATCGGGCTCCTACCGAGTCACTGCTGCCCGTGAGATGGGTTATAGCTGTCGTGGTTACACGGGACTGGTGATCTACCTGTAACAACGAGATGTGACGAGATTGTACGAGATGTTGTTGGTATAGAGGGAGAGAGGGTATGTCTGATAAAGGTGGAATGATAAAAGGGATTGTGGAGGGGGTGAGGTAGCCTTGGGGCTATAAGGTAGGGTGTGGGGCTTATTATGGGGGCGAAGGAGGTTGTAGGGTGGGGCTGTATTAGAACAAGGAGGGGCCGGGGTTGGGGGGGGGGTAGACCTTGGCTGGGTTGGATTTTGTGATTTGGTGAGACTGGGTGGTCCGTAGGTGGGGAGTAGTATAGGAACATGTGGCGATGGATCACATTCTACTACATGGTATACATATCAACCTGGTACCAAATGTCACTACCTCACTTGTGGGGGTGTGGATGGGGGGTCCCCCATGTCACATGTCAATTTTAAGAAATGGTTATGTCACATGTCACTTAAATCCCCATGTCCCATGTCACCTCTAAGAACCTCTCATGTCACATGTCGATTTTAAGAAATGGTTATGTCACATGTCACTTAAATCCCCATGTCCCATGTCACCTCTAAGAACCTCTCATGTCACATGTCGATTTTAAGAAATTGCCATGTCACCATGTCAAATTTAGTGGTCCACACCCATACTTGTAGTAACCCCTGGTCTTCTGCACCATGCATTGTGGGATATAGCCTGTACAGGCTAATTAGATTATTTTCACCTTTTCCCATTTATCCCCAACACTTTTAGGCTGTTCCACCACTGCTGCTGTGAATTGACCTTTCTAATGAAGGACAATGTGTGCAAGGGATACTTGTATTCCAATTGAACTGATAAACAGATAATCCATTTGAAGTTTTGGTCTGGCACTTGGACTACCTGATGCTTAACAACAATACCTTTTCATGCCAAAAGACTGAATTCTTAAAGAATCTATCAGAATTCTATCAGAATCGTGTGCAGATAACCCTACTAAGATATTAAAGATCCCCAAGTTGGTGTAGAGAAGTCAGCTAACTGCTTATTAACTAGCTGCTATGACTATCATTTAGGTAACAGCAAGGAAAATATCTGACTTTAAGTAAGGCCAGTATCATGTAACAGGCCAAAGGAATGACAGAACTATGAAGAGTTTAGGATTATGTCACTCATTTTCAGGGAAACCCTTCTAGCATACTGTGGATAAAAGGTGGGGGAAGGGTGGGATTATACCCCTGTAGGTGGGTTGGAGGGAAAAGGTTTATAGATGTGTATACTTAACATTCTACCTCAGGAAATTCACAATAACCCCAATGATTCCTTACTAAACACTTAGTAGTCACTGCTCTGGACATGATCTCAACCTCTGAACCCTAATGATTTGAACAGAATCAGGGAATGTAGTTTGACTTGCTAGCAACAGCAGGAAACCACATTTCATTACTTCACAATAATGGGGTGTTACTGCATCTATACTGAATATGACAATGAGGACTGATGCATTTTTTTATCTTTCCCTTCTAAAGAGAAGCAGTGGCACTGACGGAAAAAAGCATCGGCCTGAGTTTCACCTAGTCTCTGCTAGAGGCTCTCCTCTGACATGCCATACTCATGCTGAGTCTGCTTCAATGCCACACATTGGGGAAAAGGATCAGCATGAGTATGACACAAGGCTCAGGCATGGTGCCATACTCAGTCTGAATCTAACTGAATACTCCAGCAAATCAGGGGTCTAGCCCCTACACTGATGTCTGAGATCATATATCATATCCTAGCACCAACCACATCATGTGCCTCATTAGCTCAGTTGATATGGCACTGAACTCTACATCTGAAGGTGGTAAGTTCAAGCCCATTGAGAATTTTTGTAAAGTCAATTTCGGTAAGTCAATCTTTTTGCTACAATGTGAGCATGAATATGCATTCATAATGGGTTTGTGGGAAAATTATTCCCTATTAAGCCCCCCCCCCTCACCTGTTCTTGCACATACTCAATATCCTTTCTATTATCCTCTAGTCCCTGTAACCATGATATCTAAGAATATAATCTTATCTATATAGGAATATAATAGGAATTAATCACTAAAACATTTAGAGTATGATCATATCTTTGCAGTAAATGTAAAAGTGACATATGGTCCCAGGCATATTTCTAATGTTTCGGGGCTTGGAAAAAAGTAGAATACCAGCTTTCAACACACAGAGGGAGCAGATCATATGAGATTTCAAGTGGAGATCTTTCATCACAGTCAGGATGGTGTAGTGGTAACATGTTTACCTTCATATGAGAAGGTCCTGAAGGTCCAGCCCAGGGATGCTCTTCAGAAGCTGCAAATTTTCAGGTTGCAATAGGCATATAAGTAGGACTGTGCCATACTTACTGAGGACATTGTGGACATTTGTCCTTACTATGGGCATTTTTCCTTACTATGGTCACTCCAGTCTGTGTTTCCTATTAGTCTACTGGGCCTCATATTACCAATGACATCTCACTGTAGTAGGTCTTTGGTTGAAATATCATATTGATAGTGCCACTTTTAACACCTGCCCTGCTAGCACAGATAGGAACACAAAGGAGTCACAATAAGGAGGTACCCAGTTCAAATCCCACCAAGGAGCAATAAGGACACTGAAACCAGAAATACACAAACTATTCATCAATTAATTAGACTGCCGTAGGAAGTTGAATGTTCGACCATCTGAAATCCTTGTGTGTATGAATTAATGAGCTTTTGTCATACGGTGACCTTAATTTCTATATTTCTTTATAGTGTTTAACAAACCACTTATGTGTTGGGCTTAATACACCCTACAGCTTAGTAGTTCAATAAGGGCTACAAATGCAGGGCTACATAACCATTACAATTTAGACTGTCTGTAAGCCCTACAATGCAGTGCTGATTAGTAACTCATTAAGTGGGGTTGTACCCACTGAGTGGTGTTGCTTGACTCACTCTGAAGGTAGAATCCAGCAAAGTGTGTTCCTATGTATTGGGATACTCTGGCAGTGCATTACACTATTGGTAAGAAAGACTCCTGCAATGTTGGAGCCTGTTCAGGTAGGATCCAGCATTGCCTGACCCTCTTCATAGAGATACTTAGGCAATGTACTATTCTCTTCTATTATGTTACTCCAGTTGACCCTTAGCCTGTCTCTAAAGAGACTCCTGCACTGTGAGAGTAGGGCAGTAAAGAGGGTACAGCTAGGCCATAAACAATCTAGAGTAGACCCAGTGGGCACACCTCCACTTACTAAACACTTAGTAGTCACTGCTCTGCACTGGTTGCACCAACTACTAGCTGGCTAATTTCATGCTAAATGTTAGACTAGGCAGTGCTTACTTGCTGGTGGCATTGTTTATTAGCTACTTTTGCTTCATTGCAAAATAAGCTCTTACTAGTAGTTTATATGCACCACTTAATAGGCAGTGCAGGAAATCTACTAGTAAGGGGTGAAAATGCAGCTCCTAGTAGCTGGCTAATCATCTGCTAAATGTTATGCTAGGCAGCCCTGCAAAATAAGCCCTTTTTAGTAGTTTATAATGCAATGCTTACTAACCAGTGTAGAATAGCTACTAGTAAGTGGTGTAAATGCAGCTCCTAATAGCTGGCTAATTATCTGCTAAATGTTATACTAGGCAGTCCTGCAAAATAAGCCCTTACTAGTAGTTTATTTTGCAATACTTATTTATCAGTGCAGAATACCTCCTAGTAAGTGGTGTAAATGCAGCTCCTAATAGCTGAATATTTATTTGCTAAATGTTATACTAGGCAGCCCTGCAAAGTAACCCCTTCCTAGCAGATAGCTTATAATGCAGTGCTTAGTATCCACTTCAGAAAAGGCCATTACTAAGAGCTTTGCAATCATCACTTTGACATCTGCTTCTTGGCAGTCAATGCAACACTGTTGGTCTGAATATGAAGTAATCTTCAGTAGAACAAAGAAATGGTGTCTATATATAAATTGACTTTAAATCTATCTTGTTACACAGTCTATCCGGTAATTTAATTTGTAGCAATCAATTTGTGTGATAGCTTATGCCATCTTATGACTTAGAATAGATCTCAATGATATTTTAATTATCAGAAATATGATTTAGATTACCCTTAAGGTTATAAAGCTGAGAGAATGTATACTACTGCCACCTAGTGACACTTAATATTTGATGCCAAGAAACAGCTAGTAAGCCTTTAGTATAAACCAGCTAGTAAGCAATGCGTAAACTGCCCTTAATAACCAGTGCTTCTGCAGCCCTACAGTTGCAGCTGCTAGTAAACACTGCTCTGTACCTTTTACTAGTCAATGCCAATACAGTCCTACTTAAATCATGTGAAGCAACAGCTAGTAAGCCTTTACTATGCACCTGCTACTAAGCTACTCTTAGAAGCCAGTGCTAAGTGCTGCTGCTGCATTACAAACTGAATCAGTGCCATTGTCATTCCTATGCAGGAGCTTATATTAGCATACAATTTAACCTGTTTTAGGACAAACCTACTGAGGCATAGCACAATATGCTAGCATTACTGAAGAATAATCTCAACAATGTCAGAAGATGACAAATCAAGTGGTGTACACCAGTCCTGAATATCACTTTTTCCCCATATGCAAGTTCCCATTATTCAATAATTATACCACGATTTCTGGCTTACACAGTGCTTTTTGGGGTCTATTCCCATCCACATATCTGTCGATATTGCACACCCTGTAGGCTGTAACATCAATTTTGGAAGGCGTGCGGTTATCCTGGATAACAGCACGCCTTACATGGATAACAGCACGCCTTACATGGATAACAGCACGCCTTCCAAATCATATATTACATGTTAAAACCCACGAAATTTTCCATGCCAGGGTAGGGATCGAACCTGCAGTCTCACATCCCAAATCCAACTCCCTATGCACTGCGCCACAGGGACTGACGAGATATGCTCGGTTCGAACCAAATCTGGATAGGATACAAAGCCGTGTGCGCTGTCGCTGTCCGCTGCCGGGCGACGAGGTGTATTATACACAAACATAACCGCGAGACACAGTGAACGGAGAAGGCACCCTGGCCTAGCGGTTAGCGCTTTGCGCTCAGCCGTCAGAGGTCCATGGAATTCCAGCAATTCCTGACACTCGAGTGTCAGGAATTGCTGGAGTATGCCTACACCCTAGGCTCACGGTGAGTATCAAAATATACTCATTTTGGTGACATTTGCCTGAGCTTAACATCAGGCTCACGGTGAGTATCAATATTTTCTCTGTGTGGGACTTTGGGACAATGCTATCAGTGGAAGGTCTACGAGATGGCATGATCATCGTGACCAATACCCTGCAAATCACTATCCATGTCTGACATAGCTATTACATCTTGCAGACCTGCCTGTGTCTCCTTAACCAAAGCTTTCTGCTTGTGTCCCCATAGACCACCCATTCTTGATTTGCTGATTGAGTCCAGTCCCATGAGGCCCTGCAGGCCTTAGGACGTTAAACAAATCAATTCATCAATCAATGCTGATTGAGTCTACTCATGGATAAAATGACTTGGAGATAGAAAAAATTATGTCCTAATTCAAAGGAAAAATTTGAAATTCAGACTAAATTCATCGCAGGATGATGTCAGACTCACTGCTGTGATGATAGATTCCATGTGCATATCATGCAAAGATGTCACCTGTAAAAGGAGAAACCTTAGATGCCTTCTTAAAATGCTGAAAGAGTAAATTATTTCTTAACTCATCTGGATGAAAGGGAACTCAATAGGCTTAATTGTCTTATTGCAGCTGAAATGAGAACTTTGTCTGTTGCTATATAAAACATGCTGTTGATGAACAATAATATATTGATAATCCTACACTGCAAAAAGGGGGTTTAGATTTTAAACATGTTTAGGTCTAAACACGTTTAAAACCTAAACATAAAGGTCAGTTAGGTGTCTCATCAACTACACATTTAGGAAATGAACACTTTTATTCTAACTACATAAACATTTACGCTAAACATGTTTAGATGTTTAGAGTTGAGACAGTTGAATAATAGGTGTTTAGATTTAAACATCAATATGTTTAGATACTTGGATGTTGAATCCACACCAGGTAGCAGCACTACCTTTGACTGGACTATCTGCACACAGTTATAATCAATTGTTGTGACAAATGTCCCCAAATCCCATGTTTATCATGGTTTCATTTCATAGAATGTCATGTGAATAGAAAGGGCAATAGAAAATTGACTAGATTCACCTCATGCCACTATCATTACCATAAAATAATCAATAAACTCCATGACTGACACCTATTTGATGTTATTCTGGAATAGATAAGGCAATTTCCTTCCTGCCAAGCTGTTGTACTTTCTCAAGTCTCTCATTCTGATGCAGTGTGTAATATATGTAGACGTATATAGCTGTGGCTGACTTGGAGACTTTGACAAGTAATGACCTGCTGATGTCCCCCCCAGTAAATGAGAAAAAAAAAACACTAAAATATATCTCTGTTTTTTAATGCATACATGTCTGCAAACCTTAAATCTCCATCAAATCATTTAAACATCTAAACACAAAAATTCATAAACACCTAAACACAACAATTCATATATCTAAACACAAAAGTTTTAACCTAAACACCTACATTTCTAAACACTTGAGCTAAGCACTTTGTTTGGCTAAACATGTTTAGGAAATTAATGTGATTACAAAAACGTTGCAAGAATATGTTTAGAATTGTGTTTAGGATCTAAACACCATTTTTGCAGTGTAGCCACAAAAGAAATCAATGAGTTACCTGATGGAACTTAATGAACTCTGATTCTACATAAGAATCATAATGTATGATCAGAAGTTCTCAGGGTTTTTTGGCAGCAATCTTGGATTTTAAACCTTGTGCAAATATAGACATTCTAGGAAAATATTGAAAATTCAAATTCAGAATTCATATTTTTGGGACTAGTTCAGCCAGAATCAACACATTAGAAAATCCCCTCTTATTGACATCCTGATGAAGCGTCTTTGCCATCTTTGAGACACTATTCATGATATAACCTTCATAAACACTCCAAATTGTTATTCTAATAACTTCTATATCATACTAAAGAACTCATTGACATGAGATAGGTATGCGTTGTGTCCATCATTGCACTACTGGGTTCGAGCCCTGCCCAGAGTTGACTCAGGAGCTTAATTCAAAACATCCTGGGATCCCAACCCCAGCGATCTTAGTGTAGGCACATATCATAAGACCCGACTGGAGGGTATCTCAAAAAGATTGGGAAACCAGTTCTCACCGTAACTATTTGATCCTGCAGTTCTCCTACATTTCTCACCCTAAGAACAGACTTCCCTGCTTGACCTCTGCTACAAGTGAACTGCACGGAAATAGGTCGAGTAGCAAAATAAGAGACTGGACCCCTCCTATACCACTCCTATAACTGACTCCCTCTTTACAATACAAGAGGGAATCCACTCCAGAAGGTCAGTGAGTTCAATTTTGGAATTATCACCTCCGACAGGATCAATTCCAAATCTTTTTGAGATACCCTCCCGGTCTAACCTATGTAATGCAGTGGTTGCAGGCCTGTCCAGAATAGCTAGTCCTGGGATTACTTCACTATTCCATTTCCACCACTAAGATCACTGCGATCCTAGTGAAAGAAATGCATAGTGGTTTCACCTGAGTACAAGAGCACTTACAGGGAACACTCCTGATTGAAAGAGTGAATAGCCTGTTGCATACATAAAGAGGGGAGGGAGGACATTTGCTGAGTGTCCTTGAGGGCTCTTAGGGCTACTCATGCGTTAAGTGCACTGTAAGGTAATTCTTCCCTTCTCTCTCTTTGTCCTGGGGGGAGGGCACAATGCTTCTAAAAGGCAAGCATAAATCATACATTCAAGGGAACAACTCTTGAATACTGTACGGGGGTCAACTGCACCCTGTGCTCTTTTTTTAGCCCATATGGGGATGGGGAATGATGGTATAAGCACTCTTGTGAAGAAGAGTGACTCCACAGCTATTCCTTTATTTTGGGACTCTTACCCCTGTGTCTAGTCAGTTCTTCTTGGAATAGTGTAGGAGGGCTGAGGCTAAGATCGATGCGATCTTAGTGCTGGCTAGGATATGTGAACCCAGTCAACTCTTAAGATCGCTTAATAGGATAAGGCTGATTTATTCCTAAGATCACTGGGGTCGTGATCCCAGGATGTTTTGAACTAAGCTCCAGGGGAGATCTTCTACTATTGGTATCTGCTGCAATTGATAATTGGAGCCCGATTAATTACTTACCTCATTAAAAATTCAAAATGGCTGCCTCTGAGAATATCAGAAATGACTCCATTGCATTCATTGTCCTCATAAATGTATGTTTTGATGTGGAAATTATGTTTCTGAGGTAATTAGAAGCAGAAATATTCACATTTCTTGATGATGCTGGTATTTGACCACCCATAAACTCAAAATGGCCGCCACATAGCCCATGTGGATTTTCTGAAAGGTTGTTAAAGCGCTGGTTCCACAGACCTAAATTGGTCGGATTAGCACTAATCCGACCGATTTTTTTCTATACTTTTGATATATTATAAATCGTCGGATTAGAGCTATTCCGACCGATTGTATGGCTGTGGAACCAAGGCTTAAGGTAGAATCAACTCAGTATGGGTCCTACCAACCTTTTACAGCAGAGTCAACACCCCAAACCCCCCAAAATGGGCTCTTGGCCCCCTGGGTAAAAGGCAGAGGCAGGGAGATGGGATACCGAGAAGTAGATTATTGAGGGAAGTGCAGAGAATGCCTGAGTGCATGGGCGTGGACTGGTTACCAGATTTAGTCTGTGTAGGTGTTATCCATATGCTATAGAAGGGTGAGAAACTAAAGGGAACAATGCTGCCCTCTGGTGCCTTTATTTGCTATGCACAGAACTTGATTACGGAGGTGAGGGGTTACTTTGGCAAAGTCACCACTCACCTCCGTAATCAAGGTCTGTGGATAGCAAATAAAGGCACCAGAGGGCAGCATTGTTCCCTTTAGTTTCTCACCCTTCTATAGCATATGGATAACAACTACACAGACCAAACATGGTAACCAGTCCACGCCCGTGCCTGAGTGCGTCCTTGTTAGGTGTGAGTGCCAGTGTACAGGTGAGTTCAGGTAAGAGAATCAGTGTATATAGTACAGGTGAGACAGGTGTAACATACCTGCTACTACAACTCATAGGGTGGTAGCTGCACTATACACCCCTCTGGCAAAATAGGGCAACTTTATAGAATAAAATATGACTTAGGGGGCTTCCATATATAAAGTATAAAGAACTTCAGTGGACAGGGCCATTTATGAAGAAATTATGCATTATTTTATGGAAGCACATTTATAAGCCGATTTTGAGAAGGTTGAATAACGCGATGCGCCAGCACTTCATTGGAGCATCATGCCGACTCTTCAGGTCAGTATCAATCCTATAGGGTCAGTATGATGCTTGAATTTAGCCCCGGCGAGTAACTTGCTATGACTGCATTCGTGCACCATGAGGACCAGAAGTGCATCATGACAAAACAGGAGTGCATCATGACAAGGAGTGCATCATGACAATCAACGGGTATGATGCACTCCTGCATTAGCGGCCTTCATGGTACTTCAGTGTAAAAGAGATGGCACGATTTCAATGGTATATTTGTGTTCTTGGAGAAAAAGAAATCAGAAAAGTACAGAATTTGTATATAAAACCTTGAATGAACCCCCCCCCTTTTTTTTTACAGCATTAGTCTATAGAGCTGGTAGTAGATATCACGGGGGTAGTGAGGAGAGGAGAATTGGGGTGGGGTAGGGTTATATACCGTACCCTGGTAAGGGGTAAAAGCCTATAATCAATACCAGGCAAGGACAGTCAGAACAGTCACCAACCCCCTCCCCACCTATATCAGATATAATATAGCCACATAGTATGTAAGTAATGTATAGATATCGGGCACCTCGTTGGTTGTATGCTAGGATATCACGCAAGGGGCCGATATCTATACCTTACTTACTTTATAACACGCTAAAACCAGTCAATAAATAATCAATAAAATATAAATAAATTCAATTTGAAAAAAAAAATCATTAACCTCCCCATGGGACTCGAAGCACAAGGTTTGACAGCTTGCACCACAAAAGAGATGAACCAGGCCAGCAAACAAACGCCTGTACCTGGGGTTTGGAACGCTACTCACTGGCCACTATACCATCGGTACACACGTTGACGGCTTGTCACACTGTCTTACTGGTCTGATTGCCTCTATGATTATGTTGCCATTCTCACCTTGCACACGCCAAATGCTGGGGTCGCTACTATGACATTCTATATATAAAGGCAAACACACTCTGTTTCTCATCAGTCCCTGTGGCACACTGCATAGGGAGTTAGATTTGGGATCAGTACTGTATGGGTTCGACCCCTACCTCTGTTATCCATGGATATCAGGCACACCTTACAATGCCATGATGCATGCAATATCGACAGGTATCAGAACGGGAATATCCAGGAAAAGCACACAGAATCACAGAAATCGTGTAATAAGCCAATATAATAAGACATATCTTTCAGGTATATGATTATAGCCTAATAAAGTTCCTTTTTCAGGTATATATAGGCCGAGACAATAATGATAATGAATGTTTCATTTACAGTAAGTATGTTGATTGCTAAGATTCTAGTCTGTTAGAAAAGGCAAGACCCTACAGATAATTTCAGCAAATTTTTCAAAAAGAAAAGATAAAAAGGCTTTTCTATAGGATTAACACTAGGTGTGCAAAGAAAATGACTAATAGAGTCAGTGTACAATTGTACATGTATCTTTGTGCCCCCCTTCAGTATAGTCTGTAATGGCATAAAACTACCATCCTTGAGTCTATGTATCCTAATGCCCTTTAAAGGCTGCTGATGCATTAATGCATCATGCCCATTGGTCATCATGATGCACCAGTGAAGTGCTGGTGAGACTGCTCACCAGCACTTCATTCAAGCATCATGCTGACCCTACAGGGTTGATACATATACTCCCGGAGGGTTGGCATGATGCACCAATGAAGTGCTGGTGAGCAGTCTTGCCAGCACTTCATTGGTGCATCATCAATGAAGTGCTGGTGAGACTGCTCACCAGCACTTCATTCAAGCATCGTGCTGACCCTACAGGGTTGATACATATACTCAGAGGGTTGGCATGATGCACCAATGAAGTGCTGGTGAGCAGTCTCACCAGCACTTCATTGGTGCATCATGATGACCAATGGACATGATGCATTAATGCATCAGCGGCCCTTAAAGGGTTAATACGCATAGCTTTTATCAGATCACATGAACATCCACATTACCTTTTATAGTTAACTTTTTATAGTTAACCATGTTCAATAAGTTATCTTATATTACTTTTATTACCTGTATGTAATGGGGATGCTTGGGAGGAAACTAGCTTAGATCTTTAACCCTTTAAGGCCCACTGATGCAGGAGTGCATCGTGCCAGTTGGTCAGCATGATGCACCAATGAAAAGTTGGCAAGTCTGCTCGCCAGCACTTAATTGGAGCATCAATCCAACTCTCAATGTGATTATTAATCATGTAGGGTCGGTATGATGCTTGAATGTAGCACTGGCAAGATATTTGCCAGAACTACATTAATGCATCATGACGACCAATGGGCATGATGCATTCCTGCATCATGACGACCAATGGGCATGATACATTCCTGCATCATGACGTCCAATGGGCATGATACATTCATGCATCATGACGTCCAATGGGCATGATACATTCATGCATCATGACGTCCAATGGGCATGATACATTCATGCATCATGACTTTAGGAGAATGGTATAAGCCAAAGGAGGTGTCTGAAATGGTCCCCATTCCTTAGTAGAGTACACATATGGAAAGCCCCTCATATTATAAGTCGCACCCTGAGTTCAGGAATAACCTTTATCCTAGAAGCCGCACCAGGGTTCTGAAATGGTCTAGAAGCCACATCTTATAAGCAGAGTTTTAGTCCGATCCTGAATGATGTTAAAGCCATAACTTATATGTAAGGTATTATGGTATGTATTGGGGGCTGGGTTATATCTCACCTGTCTTTATGAAGGTACAGGGCGGTAGTTTCTCACCTGTACTCCCCCCCCTCCTGACACAGGTAAGGTGCCAACAAAAGGTAACCTGATAGCCCTAACAAGGTAACTACAAAGCACCCAGAATCAGTGTATATACTATCAGTCGATACAAAAACCCGCGGGGATACTGGCTTTTGCCAGCAAAATCATTGCCAATCCTGTGGAAAATGCCAGAGTGCAGGACCAAATGTCTGGCTTTAATATAGGGACCGCTGGCTATATTTTGGTTCTCATGGCTTGAAAATCAAGCTATTTCTTTGCTTTCTTGACATTAATATCTTGAGATATTCCGTCCTGCCAAAATCAATCCGGGGCTGTAGAATATTGAGATCTGTAGGACCAAGTGGCCTGCAAGGAAAATAACCTTTCATATAGCTGTACATATATCCATCTTTCTGCTCAGTCTTGTATAAGAGGCAGATTTACTCAGATCTATGTCTAATATCACCTTATTTGGCTAGTGCTGATTATATATTTTGTGTAACCACAGTGGTGACCAATTTAAGTGTTCCTTTGTATTCATCTCAAGTGACTATTGTCAGAAGTTATGTGACCATTGGGGATACTGTAATTGGCAATATCATATGGGATACTCACAGTCTTCCCCAGAGTTTACTTTGAATATACTCATTCACTCACATAGCTTGTCCCAATGCTTATTTTTCAATATACTACTCACACACTAACACCGCTGCCCAAAGTTTATATTGAATATATACTACTCACTAACTCAGCTCCAAAGTTTACTTTGAATGTGCTACTCACACACTCACTCACTCAGCCCCAAAGTTTACTTTGAATGTGCTACTCACACACTCACTCACTCAGTCCCAAAGTTTACTTTGAATGTGCTACTCACACACTCACTCACTCAGTCCCAAAGTTTACTTTGAATATACTACACACACTCACATACGCTGCCCCAGAGTTGACTCTGAATATACTACACACACACTCACTCACCCTGCCCCAGAGTTGACTCTGAATGTACTACACACACACTCACTCACCCTGCCCCAGAGTTGACTTTGAATGTACTACACACACACTCACTCACCCTGCCCCAGAGTTGACTCTGAATGTACTACACACACACTCACTCACCCTGCCCCAGAGTTGACTTTGAATGTACTACTCACACACTCACTCACCCTGCCCCAGAGTTGACTTTGAATGTACTACACACACACTCACATACCCTGCCCCAGAGTTGACTTTGAATGTACTACTCACACACTCACTCACCCTGCCCCATAGTTGACTTTAAATGTACTACTCACACACTCACTCACCCTGCCCCAGAGTTGACTTTGAATGTACTACACACTCACTCACATACCCTGCCCCAGAGTTGACTTTGAATGTACTACTCACACACTCACTCACCCTGCCCCAGAGTTGACTTTGAATGTACTACACACACACTCACTCACCCTGCCCCAGAGTTGACTTTGAATGTGCTACACACACACTCACATACCCTGCCCCAGAGTTGACTTTGAATGTACTACTCACACGCTCACTCACCCTGCCCCAGAGTTGACTTTGAATGTACTACTCACACACACACTCACCCTGCCCCAGAGTTGACTCTGAATGTACTACTCACACACTCACTCACCCTGCCCCAGAGTTGACTTTGAATGTACTACTCACACACTCACTCACCCTGCCCCAGAGTTGACTTTGAATGTACTACTCACACACACACTCACCCTGCCCCAGAGTTGACTTTGAATGTACTACACACACACTCACTCACCCTGCCCCAGAGTTGACTCTGAATGTACTACTCACACACACACTCACCCTGCCCCAGAGTTGACTCTGAATGTACTACTCACACACTCACTCACCCTGCCCCAGAGTTGACTTTGAATGTACTACTCACACACACACTCACCCTGCCCCAGAGTTGACTTTGAATGTACTACACACACACTCACTCACCCTGCCCCAGAGTTGACTCTGAATGTACTACTCACACACACACTCACCCTGCCCCAGAGTTGACTTTGAATGTGCTACACACACACTCACATACCCTGCCCCAGAGTTGACTTTGAATGTGCTACACACACACTCACATACCCTGCCCCAGAGTTGACTTTGAATGTACTGCTCACACACTCACTCACCCTGCCCCAGAGTTGACTTTGAATGTACTACTCACACACTCACTCACCCTGCCCCAGAGTTGACTCTGAATGTACTACTCACACACACACTCACCCTGCCCCAGAGTTGACTTTGAATGTACTACTCACACACTCACTCACCCTGCCCCAGAGTTGACTTTGAATGTGCTACACACACACTCACTCACTGACCCTGCCCCAGAGTTGACTTTGAATGTGCTACACACACACTCACATACCCTGCCCCAGAGTTGACTTTGAATGTACTACTCACACACTCACTCACCCTGCCCCAGAGTTGACTTTGAATGTACTACTCACACACTCACTCACCCACTCTGCCCCAGAGTTGACTTTGAATGTACTACTCACACACTCACTCACCCACTCTGCCCCAGAGTTTACATTGAATATACTACACACACACTCCCTCACCCTGCCCCAGAGTTGACTCTGAATGTACTACTCACACACACACTCACCCTGCCCCAGAGTTGACTTTGAATGTGCTACACACACACTCACATACCCTGCCCCAGAGTTGACTTTGAATGTGCTACACACACACTCACATACCCTGCCCCAGAGTTGACTTTGAATGTACTGCTCACACACTCACTCACCCTGCCCCAGAGTTGACTTTGAATGTACTACTCACACACTCACTCACCCTGCCCCAGAGTTGACTCTGAATGTACTACTCACACACACACTCACCCTGCCCCAGAGTTGACTTTGAATGTACTACTCACACACTCACTCACCCTGCCCCAGAGTTGACTTTGAATGTGCTACACACACACTCACTCACTGACCCTGCCCCAGAGTTGACTTTGAATGTGCTACACACACACTCACATACCCTGCCCCAGAGTTGACTTTGAATGTACTACTCACACACTCACTCACCCTGCCCCAGAGTTGACTTTGAATGTACTACTCACACACTCACTCACCCACTCTGCCCCAGAGTTGACTTTGAATGTACTACTCACACACTCACTCACCCACTCTGCCCCAGAGTTTACATTGAATATACTACACACACACTCCCTCACCCTGCCCCAGAGTTGACTTTGAATGTACTACTCACACACACACTCAACCACCCTGCCCCAGAGGTTTACTTTGAATGTGCTACTACTAGTAGCACATTCTCATAGCCTGCCCTGACTGGTGCTAAAGTATTTAGAGAAAGGTGACAGGTAATATAGGGGAGAAAGGGTGGACTAAAGTTGCAGTGAGTAGTATATATAAACTCAAAAATGAAATCCTATGAGTAAATTGTGGGTCAGTCCATGATATAGGCCCACCCGCCAGTGCCTCACTGAGATTATGCCCTGTTGAGTTATAAATACATTCCCATAGGGCTTACATCAAAGGCAGGCAAGTACTGCCTTAGGCCATTAAGAAGCAAAATCAACCATGCACCTTCTAAAGGGCTAGATCACATATCAAGTTCCCAAGTTTCATCTCACATCATTTAACAGACAACCCATTTTCCAGACACGAACCCAGTACTAAAGATCGGGTAGGAGATTGAGCAGGTGCATCAAAGCCCTGGGTAATCACCTCTAACCCTAACTCTCCTGAATGCCGCCAGGTGGCGCCACAAGGTGTGTCTATAAATAGATACAGATCTAACACCAGGGTGAAACATCCACTGCCTTTGTTGTCCACTTGGCGCCTCTGTCCACAGATAGGCGAGGGTCCAGAAGATACTAGTAGTACAAGTAGGCACTTGGATAACTGAACGCTGCTCTCTCATGTAGGTCCTGTTTTTGTTATACACTTCTTCAGAGCCTACAGGGATCTTTTTTTTTCACTCTGGAACCCCTCTTGTCCTTCAAGGGGGCCTAGCATGCTAAGATGTACCCGTCTTAGCAAGTCACGTGATCACCTATTGACCAATCAGGGCATCACAATTTTTCTGCGAATTTATGAACGTTCTTTGAACCGCTACCCATGTTGAAATTTGCCGTGCTAGACCCCCTTTAATACTTACGCTAGGAGGGTTGTTAGGGTCTTGGTTTAACCGTAAGGGAATGGTGATCAATCTGAGTAAATTCATACTTGAGGAGAGGTAGTAACTGTACATTTGTTATTGGTATTGTCTGACATGTTACGGGACATATAACGAAATAATGTGATTTGCAGAAATTTGGAACCTGTGGGTACTGGATACTACGTTGTCAACTAACCCTGCAAACGTCTATAGCACATGGGCGTGGAAAGCAGGGGGGACAGGGGGGCATGCCCCCCCCCCCACCACTTTTAGCCAACTCCTTAAAAGGTCAAAACTAAAAGGTCAAGCAAAGGGAGGTCAAAAATTGCAGAAAACCCCCCTGGTCCCACCCACTCTGAAACTGCTTCCCACGCCCTGTAGCACGCACGCCAACTTGAGTCATTCTCCATGCAGAGGTTGTGGAGAGAAGGGTAGAACAGTGTCAGTCACTGTAGTACACACTCTGCTTTCAGGCCATTGGGTGTAGTGCTGAATGCAATGTACCCACTCTGCTTTGAGCCTACTGTCAAGCAATGGGTACCAATATGGTGGCTCCAAGAGTGACGGACCCTTTACTATATATAGCTTCATTCTCCTACCCGGTTTCTAGATTCAGTTCTGGCCCTTGGGCTATAGTGAAGGTCAATTAGGGACATTGCCCAAAGAGACATGAAATACTGATATATTTTTCTGCCCAATGCGTATGAGTGGGCCTCTGGTAGGGTATGTCTGCCCGTGCAGTAGGATATGATCAGTCACAGACTGTTACTTAGCTCAACTACGGATTTCTTTGGATCCGTGCAAGATGCGGCAAGGAAATTGGTTTTACTTGAAAGGGAAATCAAGGTGTACATGTTTGGCTTTAGAAGCTTCATTGCTTAGGAATCTATAGGGTAGATCAGAGAAATAGGTGCTCAATTGGAATGGCTATTGGATGAGGAGGTTTCGGTCAGTGCAAGTCCCTTCAATAGGGGAATTCCATAAGACGGCGCAGGTATTCCCCAGTCCGTAATGTAACTAAGCAGCATGGTTTGGCTCTTACAAAGATCCTCCGTGTTCTACTCCCATTTTATCGCCTGCCACCCCTGGTCGCAGCTTGTACCCAGCTTGTTAATAAGTATTTTATAGGTCAGTCGATGGGTACCAGCGCCCCTTTACTCAGCGTTGGTTTCCTAGCAACCAGAGGGGTTTATTGTGGTCAATAGTTCCGAGGTACAATTGCAAATGGCGTCATAAAAGGGTTTAGCCTATTTAATTGTCCACTGAGTGTAGCCATTTCTTTAGCTGGTACTGGTAGATCAGGGGCGTAGGAAGCAAATTTTTATTGGGGGGGCATGGGTCTCGGTTGGGGGGGCTGCTTTATTTTTATATAGGCTTATATAGGGAACCTCCTCATTATTGGGGGGGCCCAGGCCCCCCTGCCCCCCCCCCTTTCCCTACGCCCCTGTAGATGAGCATTGATAGCAACTCTCCGCACCAGAGGCATAGGACCAGGTCCAAATTTACACTAATCTGCTGATTCTGTTTAAAATATTAAAGCTAAAATCTTGACCTACCCTTTAATCGCTGACCCTTTTCTTCCTCATTATTGAATGAATGAATGACTAAATGAATGAATCTACCATGAGGGTTTGTTTAAACACTGGGATCTCAAATAAGCGCCGGTCTTGAATAATTGCCAGGGTGCAGGGGAATTGAGAACAAGCGCCTGTCTCAATTCAATCTATTGTCGCCCATTTCTTCTGCGTGGAAGTAGACTATGTGCGACTTTGTATGCGTATATGTGTTTATATGCATTTATCTAATATTTCAAGACTTTATCCCATTAAACCTATCTAATGATCAATAGATGGACCTTGAGAAAAGAAGTGGATTTGCTTTTTTATGAAGTCTCTATGTCAGTTTTAAGTGGAATTATGACCGGTCAAAGTTACCAAATCAGACCCAGAATTCCAATTTTGTGATCAAGCAAGATGTATCCAAGGTAGACTAGATCACTAAAATGATTATTTTGGGCAATTTTCTTTTCAGATAAGCAAGGTATACCCTCAAGAATGTAAATAATGATATATTTTATAAATCATAATCAAACAGTGTAAAAGCAAATTTATTCCCTTGAACTGTGCGCTCTGCCAGAACCACTGCAGAATATCGTTTTTGACTCAGGATGTTTGAATGATCATAACTTCCATTTAAATTGACATAAAAACTTCATTTAAAAAGCAGAACCACTTATTTTTATCACAGCTATCAATTTCTCACCATATAAAATGCATGCAATAAGGTCTTAATTGAAAGGAAAGTGCCCAACATTGGGGAGGTTGGGACAACTGTCCAGAGATAATCCTGCCCAAAACATTTGCAGGGTCTGTCAAACATACTGCAGCCCCTTAGAAAAAGAAAAGGAAGACATTTTCTAGATCTTTTTTAACGATAGAACAGGTGGGAACCATTTATTCTTAGGTGCTTGGTGATCTTCTCATCAAAAAATGGTTGAACTTTAATGGGGACAAAGGCAAATTTCCCTGCATTCAACCTTGTACAAAATATATTCATGTCAAAGGCCTAGCCAAGCCTGTTAAAATGAGCCCTTGTTTGTAAAGATCCTCCAGTAAATAGCCTCAGAATAAGCTTGCAAAGAAAGGAGAGTTTAACACTACCCAGTTTCACACCTCTACTGCAGCAGACTCACGCACTGGAGGTATTTCAGTGCCTAATGTGTATACATTTCTTCATTTGTTTGATATGATATTGTGTGTGATGAGGGTTGTAGACAGGTATGGCCCCCTAGTGGTGCACGTGTGTACCAGGTGGACGTCGTGTGGCCAGGTACAAGGTGGAACTTTGATGTCTCACCATCCCCTGGGGGACGCTGGGGGGATGCTACCAGTCTCCAGGCAGCAGATATCCCACCCCGCCTCTCACTCTATCTCTGCGCCAACCTTCCTTATCACTCAAATATAGGCAAAAACTGCCCATTTCACATTTAAAGAGAAACAATTTCTATTGAAAGTACCCAGCTAAATGTCTTGTTAAACATATGAACAGTGGATGCTGCAAGTTATAGACATGCGAGTTGTGATTTCATGGTAGAAATCAAACATATTGCCAAGGACTATTTTAAGTGTATTTGGATTGTAAAGGTACTGTAAAACTCCTGGTATGAGATGGGGCATAAATACGCAAGGATGAACATTAAGGTGAATAAGCCGAGGCTTATAGATCATTTCAAGCCCCCTGGTGTGGCTTACAGCACCTCAGGAGCCTCCAGGTGTGGCTTATACGAGGGGTTTTACCTATATAGACTATATCAAGGAATGACGACCATTTCATGCCCCTGGTGTGGCTTGTAGCATTCTCCCAAAGTCAGGATGCAGCTTACATTGTGCCTGATAGTGATAGCACCAGCAAAGGTTGGGGCTGCACCTCATAGCTGAGGAGATATCACATTAGACCTATACAAAAGTACCAAAGCAATCATGATAAAGTCCCAGATACACCTTATAGCGAGGAACCTGTCCCTGCAAATTGTCGTGAGTCCTCGTAAACCTGTTTGAAGTGGCTCACACATGTCGCTAGATGGAACACGACGTCGTTATAGCACAAGATCACCAGGAATAGCAATTGCTATGCCACGTGAGTCTAACACACAGTGGCAAAAGATGATGGAATGAGTTATCACTCAAAAAGAAGTCACTATTGATGATCAATCATGGCGCCGGATGACGACAATTTGCTGGGTGTAGGCCATGTGGGCCCAGACATGATTGTGCTTTCTCATGGGAGATTAACCAACCTCACAATATGTAGACACTTGTACATTTCCAGGGTCTGCTGCAGGATTTTGAAAAGGTGGGGGCGCCCCTCATTTAGCCCCTAATTTGGCTAAATTATAGGGTAAAAGTACAGGGAAAAAAGGAAGGCTGTGGTTTTTCACTCCCATTATGGGCACCAACATTTGCGCTCTATGTGTCCCGGTTCCTCGTTATAATAGCATTTCTTCTGACACAGGTAGCACCTCATACTCGGGGTGCAACTTATATGCAAAGTACTAGGGAAGGACACCTTTCATGCCTTCTTTCATGGTGGGAGAGTGAGACGCTACAGAAACGCGGCCTTGGAGAGCCGTCTCAGCTCCTACATCATCTCCTGCTCTGGTTAACCCTTTCACCACAGAGCTATGTGCTCTTAAAGTGAACATTTAACCCTTTAGGCCCTCAACGGCCACTGTTGCATTAATGCATCATGCCCTTTGGTCGTCACGATGCACCAATGAAGTGCTGGCGAGACTGGTCGCCAGCACTTCATTGGTGCATCATGACGACCAATGGGCATGATGCATTAATGCATTAATGTATCGTGCTCATTGGTCAATGTGTTATGTGAATGAAGCCCTGGCGAACTGGTGAGTAACTCGCCAGTGCTATACATTCATGCATCATACAGACCCTACATGGTTGATACACTCAGAGTCAGTCAGTATTATGCTCCAATGAAGTGCTGGCAATCCACTTGGCAAAAAAACGTTTTTATTTGGTTTGGGTAAAAAAAAAGTTTTTAAAAAACGTTTATTTTGATGTTGAAAAACGTTTTTTCAACCAATTTTTAACCAAATAAACACATTTGCTTTTTCAACCAATTTTCAACCCAATAAAAACGTTTTTTATTTATGTTTCTTTTACGTTAAGAAAAACGTTTTTTAACCTAATATAAAAACGTTTTTATAAAAACGTCAAAATAACGTTTTTGAGTAAATTTAAAAACGTTATTTTGACATTGCACAAAAACGTTTTGCCAAAATAATGCTGAAATCTGTTGACCACCCCCCCCCCCCCTCCCACACCAACTCCCCCCCTGTTACAAAAGAAATGACCACTCCCTTGGTTCTCCTCTGTAGCATGCATGAAAGGCCTGCAGATATTCAACATTTTTGGCTGATCTCATTTAAGCCGTAGCTGACCTCTGAAATGGTTTCCAAGCCTCGGCTTATATGCGTAAGTTTAACTCTTATTTCATGGTGGATACAGCAGTCTCATAGATTTAACCAAGGACTGCTGTACCACATGGGGCCATGCAATAAGACATCCCCGTATTCCATGGTCGGGTCACGTGACTTTCTGAGCTGTACTTCAGTAGAATGTCCTTGTTTTAAGAATGTAAAACCATGAAATAAATGCAAATGTCCACTTCCATGGAATATCTTTACATCGCATTCCCCAAGGTGGCTTCATGGGATGCATTAGTTGTGGACATTTGCTTATTTCCTTAACTACATATCCCATAGTGACTGCCACACTTTCAGATAGTAGAAAGACACAGCCAGATCCCAAGAATACAAAACTCCCTTACACCGGGACACTGCCGCTCCCTGGTGTGTGAGCAGCAGGTGAGCAGCTCACTTCTTCCCCCTGGTGGCGAGTACCTGCACTGCCCCAGAGAGCCCAGCTTCAGAGAAGGAAAATGGTTTCTCGATAGGTTGGCCTTCATGGCCATGTTTCTATACATAAATGGGCTTATATTTAATTGAAATGCACTTATCATACGTCAGTGTGATTGTATTGAATACCTCTTTCGAATAAATTCCTTTTTAGGAGGATTTGATGCTTTTGGAAGCTGAATGGAACAAAAATGTTCTTTTTGCTTTGAACAACCTTATGGGGTGTTTTATTAACATAACTTACCTATTTAATGGTTAGAGATGCATCTTTTAGAATTAGTCTCCGATAATCAAATTAGCAAAGTATGTTTATTATCTATCCCTTAGGGCTGTTCAAAGCAAAGACAGCTAAAATGGAAAGTTTTATCCCATTTTCATTCCACGGCAGTTAAATTCTAATATAATGTGATAGATTTGGAAGAGGCATCAACTGCGGTCAGTTTCATGGATGTTTCATGTATATTGACTGAATTTGAGTCAAGTTATGCACAAAAATATTTTCCACTCAGCCAGCCTATCAGATTGCATATCCACTAAAAGGATATAAATATGAAAATCTGTGGACCATGTCTAAGTAGTTTGTAACTGCTTATCTCTTGTGCCATGCTCATACTGCTTGCCCAAAATTAGTTGCCTCAAAATGAAGTGTCTGTGCAGGAATTGGATCTATATATATCTATGTATATTTATTTGCTATCATTTTAATGTGATCATATGTTTTCTATTGAAGTTGCACATTGCTTAATGTAACTGTTTGTTTATTTCCTAGCAATAAAGATAAACGTTTTAAAAAAAATTAATACAGTACACTTCACTGGACAGCACTTGACAACTTTTCTCACAATATAACAGTACAGATGTTGATTTTCTCTGTTTTGGAGCAGAACTATTTTATATGATAGTTTGATATTTTAACACATTGTTTAGAATGTTGTCTAGATGGTGATTGATGGGAAACATCAAATATGTTATAGACATCATCAGGAGGAGGGTGGGTAGGGTTTAGTACTAATATGATACTTATTCCTCACACCAGGTGGCAGCACAGTAAGAAGTAGTTTTCAACTGTCCCCATAAAACCATAGATGTAGATGTGAAGCATATAAATCTATTCAATTCAAATAAAATGGTTTGGGCAGCTACTTAGGTTTTATATTTTGTTAATTATTGAACATTGGAACCTTTAATTTGAAAGCGAGCTTGCTTTAAAAGGTAACTGATTATTATTCAGCTTGAGAGACACGGCAGATAAATTTGAGTGTTTGATTATTGGGGTGACATCTCGTGTACAAGGCACAGCTCACATATAAGGCGCATTCCCTTAGTTCACGCCAGATCTACAAGTGGTTTTGTACCCCTACATAATATCCCTGCTCATAACTCCCCTTTGGATCACAGGGGTGGCGAATCCCAGGGGGGGGGGGCTAGCTACACTTCACGTTTTTCATATATATATAACAAGGTTTTACATTTTAGCTTAGTATTTTCTAAACAACGACAAACTTGAGATGTGCCTTATATACGTGAAATACTATGGAACACGTAATGGAAAACCTCCGTGGAGCTGGAGGGTTTGCCACAAAACCTCCGAGGTGGAGTAGGTTTTCTGGCAAATCCTCCAGGTCCAAGGAGGTTTTCTTACTTATACTCCATCCACAGAAGTTTATACAACAGTAAAACCATGAATATAAGCATATTTTGAGATAAACTGTAGAGGCATAGAAGAGGATTTGAATCTTCTATACTGGCTGTGAATCAAAGCTATGATAAATATATAGTCTTCTAGGTCACAACCACAGCAACCTCAATAGTATAGCGGTTGGCAAGTTTGACTTTGAATCACAGAATGTGGGTTCAAGACTGCATGGGGACAATGTTTTTAACATATATATACAAAGTAAAAGGGGTATCTGTAAAAGGCCTCTCTGAAGCTCCTTTTATCCCGTAGACATTCAGGGGATATTCATTATAGTACATCATTTTTAGAATTTGTTGCAGTAGCTAACTGAGAATGAAATTAAAATCACACCAGGGGTTTGAACCTGTATGGTCTAGATGTCTAGTCCCAGGCCTTAACCACTTTACTACACAGACGGGTCAGACTATCAAAGTGAAAGTACCCTGTTTATCTATAACAGAGGCTTAGGAAGCAAATCTTCATTGGGGGTGCCCAGCAGGGGCCCATCTTGACCACCTTGAACCGTCGGCACAAGCGCCCTAGCGCCTATACATACCCATATAAAATTTGTATAAAAAAGTGATTTTTTAATAAATTTTAAATGTGATTTGAGGCCCAGCCACCATTTCCACATCACATTGCTATACCAATTTAATTCGAGATGCAAAGTTTTAGCTTCTTGTACAATTTATCATGATTTCTTGGCAAATTTTTGGGGGGGCCCCAGACATACTCAGGCCCCACCTCCTTCATGATTTCACAAAACCTCCTCCCAGACCTGGCCCAATTCACAAAACCTCCTGCCAGAACTGACCTAATTCATGAAACCTCCTGCTGGCCCTCCCAACTGTAGAATGTGGAAATAAACCTACAGTTGGAACAATGGGGTGCAGAGCCAGGTGGAGTATAATTGATAAATAAGCCAGGCACAATGTTCCCTTCCCTTACACTACTACTTACACATAGTACCTCAATCTGACACCAGATGGAGTCACAAGGTTTACAGACGCTGCAGATCTCCATGATCGTCACTGCTTGCAGCTACGTTTAATAGCAGGATATTGCCAAACAGGACCAGGAAATAGAATTTATAGTAGTTGTATGACCTGTAAATGTCCTTAATTTTCCCAAAAGCACTTGGGTGCACTTTGAAATTTGGCAACACTGTTGAAACGAGGAGGGCCATTCACATGCACCGAAGTTTTCTCCAAGGCTCATAGAAGGGTGTTTTTATTTAATGATTTTCACAATGTTGCTGAGTTTCAATCAAAATTTCCCTATGGGGGGGGGGGTGGTCAGCCTTAAAGGGATGAGAAGGGGCAAGGGTAAGCGTTACCCTATTGGCCTTTGAATAACACTGGTCATGAAGAAGCGCCCAGAGTACAAGGGTATTGAAATTAGAAAATTCGCTATAACTTAACTGTTGTATATGCCCCAGTCTTGAATAAGGTGGGTCGCTACCATTGAAATTGAGCCTACTGCACAGGTTTCTGCACTTATAGGTCTTTTTCTTGAGAATGAGATCATTTTTGGTAGGCATTTACTTAAAAATACCCTAAGTGTCTAGACATTTTTGGGGGGGATTTCGGTCAATACTGTCCATTTTATGACAACTTTAGATTTTGGCATATTTATATCTGAATTATTTTCTTCATTCTCTGATATTCTTTTGAACCTTACAATCATACCCCTCATATTACCTAGACAATGCTTTAATCATGATATACTGCTCACAATGATTGAGGGCATAAAATGAAACAATGTTTTGCCAAGGATTTATATATTTCACCCATCATGCACTGCTTTGAATATGGATTTTAGTTAATTTTCAAATATTTTTTTTATTTCAAATGACCAAAAGAATAAAATTAAGCATGGGACCCCATATTAAAATAACTCCTATCTAAAAGCAAATTATCTGAAGAATATTTCAGAATATTTTAAGAAAAGTCTAGTGTCTAGAAATGGATGATCTAATCGTTTTTCTCATAAAAAAATTAGGAAATATATCCTCCTTTTTGCCAAAACATGAGAAATCTACCCATAATCCCTTGTAATTGGAGAAAAAAAGAAAAATTCTTGATAAATTAGGATATTACAATTTTCACCTTGTGAGTGTTCATACTTCTGTGTTTGATAGTTGTTTGATAGTCCACTTTTTTCTGATTTTTTTGAGGTGAAAATAGAAACACTTTTATTTTTCAAAAATCTGTAGGTATACAAAAAAGATATTACCTACTAGTCGATCAAGCACAGATATTGACCGAGTGCTCTATTATAGCACTCTCTAACAGTATCAGTGAACTCTGCCTTTATCTCTAATTATTCCTCTCAAATTAGATCCTGATACCGATGACCTATGTGCACTTCTCGTAGATTCCACGTCACAAACATCTAAAGTTTCCATCTGTATTCCTGGTAATTGGTCTAAATTGGTTATTGGTTTTATCAAAATAGCCATTCTATAATTATATGAACTTTAAAACTCCTGTTGTCTCTTGGCAATATCATGGCCCAGGGACATTGGCCATGCACTGTGAAAAAATGTTAAGCTTAGCTTTCACCGTTTT
The DNA here is from genome assembly GCA_949317995.1 of Acholoe squamosa. Taxonomy (NCBI): domain Eukaryota; kingdom Metazoa; phylum Annelida; class Polychaeta; order Phyllodocida; family Polynoidae; genus Acholoe; species Acholoe squamosa. The sequence goes on from OX439047.1 coordinate 66,559,125, forward strand.
TTTTTGGTGTTTTTTTTTTTTATTTTTTTATGGCGATTTCATGTAATATCATCGCCTTAATGTAAGAAGGTTGACATCTTGGCAAAATGTAGTGGAAATTCTGAAGCTCTGTCTATGGAATGTGTGTCTATTGAAACCAGTGTAATATTACTGTATCCACTTGGTGCTATAGTCAGTGGAACACTTCTTTTGCCTCTCCTGCAAAACTTGAAAAAAATGCAGTTCTTGGACTAAGGCGATGATGTAAAATTGTGAACCACTGCAATTACACAGCTGTGAACCAGTGTAGTTTTCACAAGAAGCCCCAGGTGGCAGTACAGTGGTACATAAATGTACAAGGTATCATAGTAAAAATAATGATGGATATCTAGCAACTTTTGGACGAGGAATGGGCCGTTATTTTGACGACATTTCTTTTACAATGTGCAATTGAACCCCTGGATTCAGCAGTTTTCTAGAGTGTGGCTTTGGCTCCTACCCTGGAACTTGCCTTTCGGCTCACAGGATATTTGATGAATCTGCACCTCACACGGTTCTTAGCCCTTAAAGGGGCGCTGATGCAGTAATGGATCATGGATCATGCCCATTTGCCATCATGTTGCATGAATGCAGCCCTGGCGAGTTACTTACCTCGGATGCATTTAAGTATCATGCCAACCCTGTAGGGTTAACTCCCATAGGGTCGTCATGATGCTCCAATGAAGTGGTGGCGAGCAGTCTTGCCAGCACTTCATTGGTGCATCATGATGACCAATGGACATGATGCATTAATGCATCAGCGGTCATTAAAGGGTTAAAAGGTGAATTGGCTGATGGCCTCCTGGTGACAGTAATATAGTACAGGAGCACTGAGGGGGGTCTAGGCCTATGTAATTGTAGTAACTAGACCATCCTCACACCCACTGTGTGGACTATATAATGATCCACCGTAAAACCATGCAGACACTGTTAGCCCGCCACAAGGGTTTTACAGTAAGGCGCTTCTATTTCTGAAATACAGTGGTAGCTGCTGTAGGTACAAAACCAATGACCCAGCAGTGGATTGTACTGTAGCTACTACAGTGGTCTTTATAGCCCATTTACAATTTGGGCTGAGAGTGTATAGACCACAGCTTATTTCAGACAGTTTCTCTTAGACCATAGGGTCATCCTAAATCACACAGAGGTGTAGAAAGCAAATCTTCATTTGGGGGCCCAGCGAGGGCTTTATCAATGCTTTATCAAAACTGTGTTGATATATGTGGTACATCACAGAGGTGTAGGAAGCAAATCTTCATTGGGGGGGGCAGGGGGGCCCCCACCCCAGCCACCATCAATTGTCAGCTTTAGCACGCTGGTATTGGATTTATATAAAAGAATACTCCTTGATAATTTATCTTTAAACAAATCTGCCATTTTCCCTATCTTAGTTACATATTTGTCCAATTTGAGTGCTGAGGTGTGGGAATCTTGTACATTTTATAGGAGGGCTTGACACATTTTGGGGGGGGGGGCAGACATACTCAGGCCCCACCTCCTTCATGATTGGAGGGTCCAGGCCCCCCTGCCCCCCCTTTTCCTATGCCCCTACATCAAAAGAGGTTGTGCAGGTAAAATAATTGTGCAAATCCTCTACCTAGAAGTGTAGATATGACCTAATGGAGTGGTCACTTTTTAACAACGGGGGGTTGGGGGGTTGGTGGTTTGGGGGGGAACAAAAGAAATTTCAGACCCCTCTTAGGGGGGACAAAAAAAAACCCTTTTCAGCAAAAAAGCCTGAGCGCAATTATAGAATAAAAGGGGAGGCAGAAAAATTTCAGAACCCTTGGAGGGGTGGACGGAAATGCGGAATTTCACGAACCCCCCTCTTGTTTTAAAAAGTGACCACTCCCTAAAATATATTTGTTCAACATAGATTGCAACCCCTAGGCTAGTACATGGGGCAGGCTAGTACACTGGGAAATACAGTGGGTATGATACACCAATGAAGTGCTGGTGAGCAGACTCGAAAGTACTTCATTGGTGCATCATGACGACCAAATGGCACGATACATTAAGGCACTAAAGCTAAGCTGTTACTCCTGCCTTATTGTTAGACACTAAGTCGGTATTGTGTCTTTTCTGGGCCGTTCTTTTTTAACATGGAGCTGGGTGCTAATCTCCTCCTTGACCCCTACCTTTTAGGAGGTGTACCTCAGAGAGATCAGTACCATGGGGCTATGCTGATTCTACAGGATACATACACAGTGCCCACGGGAGTCACTTGTGGTTGCTACAGGTTATGGTTTTTACCCAACTCCTGGAGGGTGTTGCTCCTATAGTAAAAGGAAGAGCTGGCTAAAAATGCCCTTGTTTCCAGTCCTTTCTTTTCATGTAGCTATAACTTGTCCCTTTTGTTGCTCACAAGTGGTCATTCAAGTACAGTGCTAAAAAAGGGGGATTTGAGTAGGTACCTAATTGGGAGAAGTCAGTCAGTATAATAAACTATAGAGCGTGTTACATGAGTAGGTACCTGGTAGTGCAGCTTTCTCTATTTTAAACAAGGCAGGTGACTTTTCAGACTAATGTGGTGAGTGCAAGTACTTAGGTGAAGCAGTGCACGACTTGTTTACAAAAGAGGGCACATACTCACAGCTCTTTTTACAATAGGAGCAACACCCTCCAGGGCCGTTCTTTTTGAACATGGAGCTGGGTGCTAATCTCCCCGTTGATCCCTAGCTTTAGGGGGTGTACCTCAGAGAGATCAGTACCATGGGGCTATACTGATTCTACAGGATACATACACAGTGCCCACGGGAGTCACTTGTGGTTGCTACAGGTTATGGTTTTTACCCAACCCCTGTTTTGTCACTGTCTCCTGCTTAGCTGCGCACAGTGAGACAAGTCTAGTTACCTACCAAGGTTGGATGGAGAGCAGGAGCTTAATTCAAAATATCCTGGGATCACGACCCCAGCGATCTTAGGAATAAATCAGCCTTATCCCATTAAGCGATCTTAAGAGTTGACTGGGTTCACATATCCTAGCCAGCACTAAGATCACATTGATCTTAGCCTCAGCCCTCCTACACTATTCCAAGATGAACTGACTAGGCACAGGGGTAAGAGTCCCAAAATAAAGGAATAGCTGTGGAGTCACTCTTCTTCACAAGAGTGCTTATACCATCGTTCCCCGTCCCCATATGGGCTAACAAAAGAGCACAGGGTGCAGTTGACCCCCGTACAGTATTTAAGAGTTGTTCCCATGAATGTATGATTTATGCTTGCCTATTAGAAGCATTGTGCCCTCCCCCCCCCCCGGACAAAGAGAGAGAAGGGAAGAATTACCTTACAGTGCACTTAACGCATGAGTAGCCCTAAGAGCCCTCAAGGACACTCAGCAAACGTGCTCCCTCCCCTCTTTATGTATGCAGAAGGCTATTCACTCTTTCAATCAGGAGGGTTCCCTGTAAGTGCTCTTGTACTCAGGTGAAAGCACTATGCATTTCTTTCACTAAGGTCGCAGTGATCTTAGTGGTGGAAATGTAATAGTGAAGTGATCCCAGGACTAGCTATTCTGGACAGGCCTGCAACCACTGCATTACATAGGGTAGACCAGCCAGGTTTTATTATATGTGCCTACACTAAGATCGCTGGGGTTGGGATCCCAGGATGTTTTGAATTAAGCTCCTGAGTCAACTCTGGGCAGGGCTCGAACCCACTAGCAGCTTATAAAGGAATTACATGTCCTACTTACCTGACCCAGAATGGTGTTGTCCAAGTCACTCCTGTCCAGTCCTCCATTCCGCCCGTCCACCTGCACACTCCGGTGCCGCAACTGGAGGGGAAAAGGCCAGTTTACATTAGGAGAATTCTAGACAAAAGAGCAAATAACCAAATGGCCTCAGGCATAAGGCGTCCCTTGAATTAACTGATCACTCCCATGTGTGGATTGGTTGAGCAGCTTCCCTAGCCCACTTAAAAGGGTCTATTTCTCCTCTTTCCTATCCCCTCGGGATGTGTGTGGTGCACATATGCGCGGGCACTGACACATTCTCCTCTGAAATTGTGTAATGTAGTTCTCGCCATGAATATGACCTTAGCTGTCGATATCAGTTGTCCAACAGCTTAACCCCGACACACAGGGAGTGATCAGTGTCCTACCATAGTCTTTAGGTCCTATTCAGTTATAAAAATGGAGAATTGAACACTATTTGTATGCACAGTATTTAGTTAAGCACTCTGCTTTGATACCATAGTCTTTAGGTCCTATTCAGTTATAAAAATGGAGAATTGAACACTATTTGTATGCACAGTATTTAGTTAAGCACTCTGCATTGATACCATAGTCTTTAGGTCCTATTCAGTTATAAAAATGGAGAATTGAACACTATTTGTATGCACAGTATTGAGTGAAACACTCTGCTTTGATACCATAGTCTCTAGGTCCTATTCAGTTATAAAAATGGAGAATTGATCACTATTTGTATACACAGTATTGAGTTAAGCACTCTGCTTTGATACCATAGTCTCTAGGTCCTATTCAGTTATAAAAATGAAGAATTGAACACTATTTGTATGCACAGTATTGAGTTAAGCACTCTGCTTTGATACCATAGTCTCTAGGTCCTATTCAGGTACAGGAAGTCCGATACACCTGTACAGTTTTTCACAAGTTGGGAAATGTTAACGACCAGTCATATCAAGATTTGATAGCATTTGTTAGAGTGGTTATAGGCTTATAGTACAGTAATAAGTGCCAGTCGTGTTACTATGACAATTCTATATACTACTTTGTTGTGTTGCCATAACAATCCTATATACTACTTTGTTGTGTTGCCATGACAATTCTATATACTACTTTGTTGTGTTGCCATGACAATTCTATATACTACTATGTAGTGTAACTATTAGGTGACAGTTCTGTCTACTACTCTAATATGTCACATGTAAGGCCCGGCTTATACATGAGGAAAAACCTTTGGTGGCTCTGCCCTCTTGTTGATTCCTGGCAACCCCGGGACTCACACTGGCGCCACCTTGTACTCTCATGACTATGTCACTGGTCCACAGGCATGCTGGGAGGTACTACTTTTCTTTGCTGGTTTCTGGCAATCACATGCTTGGGAGAGCGGTACTAGCAGTTGCTGGTTTCTGGTGCAGCATCAGAACAGGGTCAAAGGACTGGTCGACACCAGCGGCGTATGAATACGACGATTTTTGGTCAAAATGGTACCCTAGGTGAGAAAGCCTACTTTGCCACTCAAGGTCGGTCTCTGGAGAAGTTGCCCCAGGATTCACGAGGAAAAGCCCTTGTTGCACCTTGTAGACCCCTCATGAAGTGTGGGTGTGCCTTATAGGTAAGGTTGTCATGCTATAGAGTATTACTAAAATTAGGAAACGCATTTGATCTCAAGTCGAACTTAAGAGTAAATCTCAACCTTTATGTAACGGGGCCCACTGGCAAAGTCTGCGAGCCAAGCAGACAGCCCATCGATCTCACCGTACCCTTTAGTACCAGACAGAGTATACAATAGCCATTGTTTACAGTTTAAGATCCTCCACCACTGAGGCTGGGTTCCCCTGGGGTGACATCAAAAGAGGCTGCAGTGTCACGTGTCACCTGTAATATCTCCCCCACACAGGTAACGCCTTAACGTAGCACCCCATTTAAGCACCGGGGTCATCTTAATGCATCATGCCGATTGGTCGTCATGATGCACAAATGAAGTGCTGGCGAGACTGCTTGCCAGCACTTCATTGGAGCATCATGCTGAGCCTTGGGGAGTATATGTGTCAACCCTCTAGGGCCGGCAGCACGTCATTGGTGCATCATGATGACCAATAGGGGCAGACGCATTCCTCCATCAGCGGACTTTAAAGGGTTAACAAACATTTGAAATGTTGAGTACTTAAGAGTTAATTTTGTCTCCAAAAACTGAAAGTGTTGGGTTATTTCTAGCCTACAATGTGTCTAAAAAGAGGGAGTGTGAGCTTATTGAGTATGTGTTCTAAATACATGGAGTACAGTATTCAAATAAGCACTGGTCTCAACCAAGGGCAGGGGTACAAGGGTATTGAAACTGATGTCTGATGAGTGCCCGGGTGCTTGAACCGCTTGCTACAGTAACCAATGTGTGACACCTGTCCCACCTGTACCTATATCTACGCTGATAATAAAAACGTCATTAAAAAAACAGTGGAATCCTTGTCCCAAAGTTGCCAGATATCTGTCACTATTTTCACAGAGATTCCTTGTACAATCACGCTGCCACCTGGGATGTCTTGTAAAAACTACACTAGTTCACTGCAATACAATTACGGTTGTTCACATTGTTCTCATAGTGCAGCACACACCATTTTCAAGTAAGGCAGGTGCTTTTTCAGACCACCATGGTGAGTGGAATTTAATGGTAAAGCAGAGAATAACTTCTTTAGAAAAGAGGGAACCTACTCCCAGCTCTATTTAGCATACAAGCAACACCCTCCTAAACTGTTAACCTTTTTGCACTAATGGGTGAGTGCATCATGACCATTGGTTGGCATGATGCACTAAATGCTTAATTGGTGCATCATGTCAAGCCTCTGGAACTGTCATATATATGGTGAGTAAACTACATAAGTTTAATGAATGCATATCTGTATCTGCGAATTTTGGCACCCTTTACACAGAAGAGAGGGAACAGATATGAGGAGATATAGACAAATTTTGTGATGAAGACATTAAAACTTCACGTTAACGTAAGGGTATCTTGATGGAGTTGGTTTGCAGAAGGATTTCTCTCAGGTATTATAGGACTAATAGTCTATAATTCGTCACCTCAGTCCAAGAAGAGTAGAAGAGTGCGGTAGTATTTAGAACAATTCTTTAGCCTCAAACATGAAAAATGCAGTAACAACCTCATTGCGCTAGGGCAAACATACGATGTCCTATAGCGGACCTTGGGGTTAGGCTGTGTGTCTGTTCATCCCCAGGCCCCCCATACTTCTGCCACATAACAGCAGGTGGCCACCAATATAGAAATGCTACTGCATGGGGGGGGGGGGCAAACAACTCTCCCTCTTCTTGGTTTTGCCTGAACTACAAGTTCCTCTCCTGGCCACCTAGTCAGAAATGGGGGAGCTACGGTAACGCCAAGGTATATATTGGCTTGCAATTTCCAATTGCAATTGCCAGCTCCCCTGTCCTTCACATTGCCTGCGCCGGTAAATTTCTAATCTAGTGTGACTTTTAATTGGTGACAAAAAGAAACTGTCAAACCTTTATGGCTATCAATTCTATTTTGGCCTTCCATGAAGTGACTGAGGGAGTGGTCATTTTTGATAAGGGGAGGTGGTGGATATTTATGGGCGCACCAAATTATTTTTCGCCCCCCTCCCTTATTCTAGAGTAACATGCTAGCTTTTTTGCTAAAAAGGGGTAAAATGTTTTAAGCCCCCTCAGAGGTATCTGAACTGTTGTTAAAAAATGACCACTGTTGTTAAAAAATGACCACAGTTGTTAAAAAATGACCACTGTTGATAAAAAATGACCACTCCCTAAGGGTCAGCGGTACTTATTGACAACCTTCTTAACACATGGGAGGACTTGATATATGACATCAAATAAGACAAGCTCCTAATACCTACATAGTACAGAAAGGTAAATATTAAGAGGGAGGGATTCAGGTGTGGGACTGGTAGTTGGCAGTGGGCAGCAGTTCCTTAACCATTTAAGAGCCGCTAATGCCTTATTAAGGTGCTACCGTAAAACCCTGTGTGTAAGCCACACCCATGTACAAGCCGCACCCCAACTTCACAGCTTTGTAAGCTGGACCAGGGGCTTGAAATGATGTATAAGCTGCGGCTTATACGCTGGGTTTAATGGAAGAACCTTATTTCAAGAGGTGCTAATACTTCATTGCAAGAGCCACTAATGCCTCATTGCAAGAGCCGGTAATGCATTATTACAAGAGCAAGTAATGCCTCATTGCAAGAGCCACTAATATCTTATTGCAAGAGCCAGTAATACCTCATTGTAAGAGCCAGTAATGCCTCATTACAAGAGCCAGTAATGCCTTGTTGCAAGAGCCAGTAATGCCTCGTAGCAAGAGCCACTAATATCTTATTGCAAGAGCCAGTAATGCCTCGTTGCAAGAGCCAGTAATGCCTCATTGCAAGAGCCAGTAATGCCTCATTGCAAGAGCCAGTAATGCCTCATTGCAAGAGCCAGTAATGCCTCATTGCAAGAGCCAGTAATGTCTCATTGCAAGAGCCAGTAATGCCTCATTGCAAGAGCCACTAATATCTTATTGCAAGAGCCAGTAATACCTCATTGTAAGAGCCAGTAATGCCTCATTGCAAGAGCCAGTAATGCCTCATTACAAGAGCCAGTAATGCCTTTTTGCAAGAGCCAGTAATATCTTATTGCAAGAGCCAGTAATGCCTCATTGCAAGAGCCACTAATGCCTCTTTGCAAGAGCCAGTAATGCCTCATTGCAAGAGCCACTAATGCCTCATTGCAAGAGCCAGTAATGCCTCATTGCAAGAGCCAGTAATGCCTCGTTGCAAGAGCCAGTAATGCCTCATTGCAAGAGCCATAAATGCATTTTTGCAAGAGCCAGTAATGCCTTTTTGCAAAAGCCATAAATGCATTTTTGCAAAAGCCACTAACGTCTTATTGCCAGAGCCGCTAATGCCTTATTGCATTACGCCTGCCTGTGGATGGCACACAGATTGGCAGTGGTAGGCAATAATCGTTTGAGTGCCAATAAAACATTAAGCATCGTCCTCATTGGTCTTGATTATCCATGATTGCAGCCCTGGCGGGGGGCTCGATAGGGCTACATTCATGCACTGTACGGAACCTACAGGACTGATACTGGATCTGACACTGAATGATGATCTAAGCTCATTTGTTTGATGCATGAAAGCAGCCATTGAGCGTTATTCGCCAAGCTGTATTCAAGCATCGCAATAGGATATAATGAGCATCAAGCCAGTAAATAGCACCTTAAGGCTAAGGGAACGTTCAACAATTACGTCACTGTTTAGGAGGTGGGGAGGACCTTCGGGTTTTAGTGACAAGGCTATATGTTCCATACAAAAACAGTGACAAGGGGGTTGGTGGGTCTTGGAAATTGCCAAACGACATGATTGTTGAACGTTCCCTAGTAGACCGATAATGCCCATTGCTCGTCATGATGCATGAATCATAGGGTCGACATGATGCTCCAATGAAGTGATCCTGACTCACCAGCCCTTCATTGGTGCATCATGCCGACCTTCCAGGACTGTATCAATGTAGCCCAGACGAGTTACTCACCAGGGCTGCATTCAGCCATTATGATGTCCATGATGCATTAATGCATCATGCATGATGCATTAATGCACCAGTGGCCCTTAAAGGATTAAGGCAGGGTCTTATAGGAATATTGTCTACCCACCATGTGCTACCCACAGTCAGACAGTGCACACTAGATCTATATACCCTGTGCTGCTAATCTGTTATTTATACCACTGCTGTCTAGTTATCGGCTATTTATATAACTTATAAGGCCTTCCCCCTTACTTCTATTTACTATCTACTGATAGACTGGCCTCCTACCATTATAGATTGTTTACAATCTTGTCTGCAACTCAGCAGTAGCTAAAAACTGATTAACCCTCTAAAGGTGATCAATGTATAACATCTATGAAGCTAACACCCTACCCTACATTTTTAAAGACGGTCGCTCGAACACCCAAGTGGTAGGTATTCAGTTATACATCCATGTGCCCAAAGTTTGAAATGTCAAAATTGTCAGTATAACTTGAAATTCCTCAGATTATATCTTTATACATTCAAGATATCTTACACACCGGGGCTGCATTTATGACATTTAAAGGATTAATTCTATCCTCACTTACCTAGTATATAACTCACCAGGAGGCTGTTGTAAAAAAGATTGAGTCCTTATTTCAAGGGTAGTTACCTCACTTCCCACGTCCCTCCTCTACTTAACCACTCAGTATCACTCAGTAACAGTGTAGTCCAGAAGTAGCCACTTTCCCACAAATCAAACTGTGTTGCGAAAAGTGGTCAGACCTGAGTGTTTCCCAGACTGCCCACACCTACATACACATGTGACAGAGTGTAGGAAGCAACTTCCAGTTGAGGGGTTGTTAGTAACCACTTCTGGACCACTTCTGGACCACTTCTATTGGGAAGTGCCATTTGGCAATGCAATAGAGAAGAGACTACCAAAGATGAGTGCCTTCTGTTTTTGGAAGTACACCTCCGACAGAAGTGACTTCCAAGGGTTTAGCAACAGCCACCAGGGATACATCCATATGTCGTGCAAACACTACTAGGTTGATACGATACACTCACAGCGGGTCACCATGATGCACAATAGAAGTGCTGGTGTGCACACTCACCATCACTTCATCAGCGCATCATGTCAACCAATGGTCATGATGCACTCCTGCAGGTGTAGCCCCTAAATGACTAAAACTGACACAAACTATCTTCCTATAGATATTCTACAGAGAGGTGAGGGTCAGACTAGTGTGCTACTAGTGTGTAGGCGTGGACTAGGCGTAGATCACAGAGTATACAGAGAAATGGGGTCTTCAAAGAGAGCAACATATAAAACAAACAAGACAAAACCTGTCAATTTTGACCCGTCAGACCAGACACAGACTCTTCATGTTGACAACTTATGTGCCTATGTTAACAACTTCACCGCCTCTCGCCCTAGTGTCATGAGGTAGGGCCACCTGCCTGGACCATCGAAAGTAGTCATGATGAAGAGTCTGTAGCAGGGCGGTCAAGTTAATTTTGACAGGTTTTAATCGTTTACTTAAAATGAGGTTCAATGAGATTATGTATTAAAACTGTAGATTAGGGTATAATGCAGTAATGCAATGCGAGGAAGTTACAGTAGTGCCTCACACATAAGCCATGGCTTATGCACAAATTTTAGGCCTACTGCACTTTATATAACTTCCCACTAGAGCGGGTAAATTCATATTGGATGAGGACTAAACTGCCTTCGGGTGCAGTTTATAGGTTTTCTCTCAATTCAAGGTATGTCTTATACGAGGGCTCTTATGGTACTCGCCAGGGCTGCATTAATGGCCTTCAAAGGATTGATTCTATAAGATCTACATATACATAGCCAGTATTGAACGAGCATGACAAGTATTTGGCATATGGCTCGAGAGGCATATGACCTTTATAAGGCCATATGCCTCAAGAGCCTAATTCCAAATACGAGTCATGTGAGTTCAATACAATATTTATTATACGATCAGAAGATATTATTCTACCCATTCTACCATATTTTGATGTTGCATTGGCTCTTTTGATGTTGAATTGGCACTATTTTGATGTTGAATCGGCAAAACTGTAGTTGTTGACACTGCCATCGCACTATCACATGATCAGAGCATGCTGTGCTCTCATTGGTCGACAGAGAAAAGGGGGCATGGCTGACCTATAAATCTGGCTTTTCATTGGTCTAGAGCTCAAAAGCATACCAGACGATCGTTTGGTACGTACTGACGTACCATACATACATTCAAATAACCTAAGGCCTCTTCCTTCTCATATAAATCTAAGGGATGTCGTATTTCAATTGTTTGAGAGTATAATAAAAAGGCTTCTAAAGGTGACATGACATTTTATAGCATTATTCTCATTGTTGGATGTGATGCATGAATACAGGCAGTGCTGCATGCATGCATCATGGCCTTCATGTTATATATAGAGAGAGAACTAAACTGTACGAGGGGTGGATCGGCCACCGAGGACACCAGGGGAGTTAATTCTCTATTTATTTTATGTTTTTAGAGGTTTTAGATAAGGAAAAATCAACACAATCCGTTACTGTAGTTCCCCATACAAATGTTTACCTGCAGCCAGATCGAGGCTGCAGTACTGGATCGACTACAGTAGTGGATCCAGACATATTACGCCACTGGGGGTGTGGCGATTGGCCCTCCAATGCTATCTCAATGGGAAGAAGTTATTCACATAAAATAAACTGCAGTGCCGGTATACTCTAAAATCTACAGTGCGTCACGGTGAGAGCCTAATTAGGGTACTGAGGAATACTGAAAAATAGGGTATTTGAAGTGAGCAGCGTAAAATAAACGAGTCAAAACTTGTCAAATTTAGATTGTCAAACCTGACACAGACTCTCTATGTTGATAACATATGTGTGTGTAGGTTGATAATTTCTTATCACATTCTAAGGTCGTCAGATAGGGCCATGTGCCTTCAAGATGAAGAGACCGTGCCAGGGCTGGCAAGTTAAATTTGACAGGATTTGACTCACTCACTAGCGACTCTACATTTTTTCTGTGAAGGATGTTTATGGGTTACCTCTTCATCTGGGCTGGACGCAGGGGACATCTTGTCATTCTTGAATGCGTTGGGAGAAAATGAGGAACAGTTTTTATAAAATGACAAATGGCTTTGATAAGGTTAGCAAATAGAACAATCTACTAGCATAATGAGTTATGATACACAAAGAATTATCTAATTCATGAACACATAGAAATTAAGAAGAATTCCGTTTGGGGCTAGTGGTGACTCCTCTGGTCGAACCATCCCCTTACAAGCAAGTCCTACAATGTATGCCAGAGCTTACTATATATGGTATATGTCGATTCTGAGACGTAAACATATCCTAAGACATCCATCCAATTGAAGGGCTATGAATATAAGTTTGTTGCTGAAAAATTTTGCAAAAGAATTGATTGAATGCTCATCAGGCATCTGTCAATGTTGGTTTAGTATGAAATGAATATCTCTACGGCCAGTGAGTGTGGGACATCTCAGGGAATGTGTATCCTACCCTGGCTCCATCCTTTAAGGGCTGCTGATGCAGGAGTGCATCATGCCCATTGGTCAGCATGATGCACCAATGAATTTGGAGCATCATGCTGACCCTCCAGGAATGTATAGATCCCATACAGTGAGTGAGTGAGTAATAGATGTTTAACGCCATTTCGACAGCTGACGTCATATTCATGGCGAGAACAACATAACACAATTTCACAGAGGAATGTGTCAGTGCCCGCGCATATGTGCACCACACACATCCTGAGGGGATAGAAAAGAGGAGAAATAGACCCTTTTAAGTGGGCTGGGGAGGCCCGATCCCATACAGTCAACACGATGCATGAATGTAGCCCTGGAGGTTAATTCAAAACAGTGGTAAATTAGCACTGATTAGTACTGTTTTGAATGAACTCCCTGGTGAGTAACTCACCAGGACTGCATTTATGCATCATGAGGACCAATGGTCATGATGCATTAATGCATTAAGAGCCCTTAAAGGGTTTATCTGGGAAAAAAATACACACACACACACACACACATATATATATATATATATATATACATGGTAAAAGGCATGCCCGAGCACCCCCTCGCGGGCACACCTTTTACCACGCCAACCCACATATATATATATATATATATATATATATATGTGTGTGTTTGTGTGTGTGTATATATATATATATATATATATATATATATATATATATATATATGTGTGTGTGTGTGTGTATGTGTGGGTGTGTGCGTGTGTGTGTGTGAGAGAGAGAGAGATTTACAGTGAGTCTCCCCTAGATGCAGGACATGCAGTGCACCATCTGGTATATAGCACTGAGCATGACAGTACTAAGGTCCACATTCCTGGAACCCACCTGGTTCCTCTTACATAATGATGATAGTTATAATTAACCCTTTCATGGCTGCTCATTGGTCTGACCCTTTAGGACCCACTAATACACTCATTCATCATGTCCATTGGTTGACATGCACTCAAATGCAGCCCTGGTTAGGGAGTAATCATTTTTTAACAACAGGGGGAGCTGGTGGGTTTGAGGGGGGTCGGAATTTTTTCAACTCCTTGACTGGGGGAGTCAGAATTTTTTCAATCGCTCAGATGGGGGGTCAAAATAATTTAACCTGTTTTCAGTGGAAAACCCAGCGCGTTACTATAGGTTAAAAGGGCACGTTTGTGCACAGTTTTTGCCCCTTATGGGGGGCTCAAAAACATTTTCTACCCTCGAGAGCAGGGGTCGAAATTTTTTTCACACGTCCGCACGCAAACCCACCAGCCCCCCCTGTTGTTAAAAAATGATCACTTCCTTAATCTGCACAGGAGGACTACCATCATGCATACCCGTTCGTTTAAGCAGCAAGTTTTGAATAATTATAAGCACCCGGGCCAGTTAGATAGATCTTGAATAACTGCCTTTCTTGTAGATCAGCCTTCCAAATCTACAAACCTGGGGTCAGTTATTCATAATACACTATATATGGTATACAGGAGCAAACTTAGGGTAGTATATAGTAAAACACACATCATCTCCCTTTGGTGTTTATAATTCTACATTGATATTAAGGGGCCATAGTTCACAGTCAGATAGATCAATGAGAAAATGCCTGAGGAAAGAGATACAGTTATAGATACACGGCAGCTGGTGTCATGAGACTCCCCCTCACTGAACCACATCTGAGTAGTCAAAAGCTGTGGTTTATCTGGCCCTGTCTGTGGAACAAGGCAAATAAAAGAACGCTAGCTATCCTTCAGGAAGAGAAGGGGAATGAAGGGCTGGTAGTGAATTTCTCCCTCAGTCCTCCTCCAAGTTTCGGTCATAAATTCTGTCAGACATGAATCTGGTCACTGCTGTGTCAGGCAAGAAGCATATAATGGTAAAGGTGAACGATGATTAGTTTGAGCCGACAGTTTCATCATGAGCGGGTCCAGGCCCGGACCCGCGAGTGAAGAAACAGGAGGCTCAAACTAATCAGAGTTCATCTTTACATTTATGTCGTGGTGTTTGAGTTGATAATTAATCGATATTTCATCAATATAATCCATAATTACCTCTTATTTACCCATCATCATCGCGAAATCCTGACCGCCGCCATTTTGAATGTTTACGTTTCAAAAATGCTGCGCATGCGCGATAGACCTATGACGTCATCGTGCGGATTTGGCGCCGGTTATTCAACGCAGGGGTGCAATACGCGGTCTCAGTGCTTTCTCTATGGAACTACGATATTCACCTTGACATAAAAATAGCTGTCTAGCTGTTATGGACAAGCAGCCTTTAAATACCTGTCCAAACTGAGAAATGAAAGGATTCGGTGTCTGCAATGCACAGTCATTTCTGCTAACACTAAATCACAATTAGTGGAGGTAAAATCAACCACACCACATCAATTATATAAATCATTCCGCGCTATATGGCATCCTGACATCTGATTGGTTACCATGGTGACCAGTCACACAGTCACCCTGCAGTAAATACCATGGTGTATTACAAATGGGCAGCAGGGGGGGGCATATTGAGGATATTATGATTGATACAGAATCTCAGGATTGTGTTTACAGGTTATCCTAGCTGCAAGACATCAAATTATCACCTGGCAGAGTATGTCTCTCATCACGACAGGTCCATGGTCCACATGCATTCCTGGAAACCACCTAAGGCCTCTTACATAATGATGATAATTACAATTAACCCTTTGATGCCAGCATATATAGTTAACCCTTTATGGACCATATTAATGCATCATGCCCATTTGTCATCATGATGTACCAGTGAACTCCCAGCGAGACAGCTCGCCAGCACATCGTTGGAGCATCATGCAGACCCTCCGAGGTTGATACATTCCCAGAGGGTCAGCATGATGCACCAATGAAGTGCTCATGAGTAGACTCACCAGCAGTTCATTGGTGCATCATGACGACCTATGGGCATGATGCACTCCTGCAATAAGATCATTTTGTTATTATGGAATCTGCACCTGTATTTCTAAATGTGAAGAATGCATGCCTAGATACCCCTCAGGTCCTGCCCCAAGCTGTATTATTGGTAATAAATACACTAGTGAATTCTTATTACAATAATACACCACCCACTGAACAGGACTCGAGTTGGAAACGTTCACAACTCGGGCGAGAGAACGTGATTATCTCCAGAAATTTGGATATGCCAGAACATCTTATACTCGAGAGAGAAAAAAACATGTCCAGTTCCTGGGAATATCCAGAGTATATCCTGAGAAATTGCCGAGTATTTCCTAAGAAATTCCTGAGCCATTCTCGAAATCTAGATTAGAGAACTTTCTTATGTATAAGATGTTATGGCATGTCCAAATTTCCAGGGAAAATCACCTTCTCTATTCTTGTTGTATTCACAAGTCGGGACTCGGGAAATTCCTGAGTAATTCTCGAGATCTTGTTCAGTGGGCACCTGTCACCAAGTATGTACTCAGATGACCAGAACTGATTCTATTGGCCCCTACTAACAAAATAATGTAATCAGTATTTTCAGTGAACCAATTGTGGTTACCATTATCTGTTAATGTCCAAGGAGGCTGCTGCAAATAAGATAAAGAGACCACTAATACGTACCCCCTCACACTAAAGGCAAGTTCTGCTTCGTCGTTCAACTTTAGACTGAAAAGCCGCCTGCATTGTGTATTGCACAATCATGTGCAACGAGAAAAAAGGTCATGACTGAAAAGACGGTAACTGCTGCAATTGAGGCACGTTTTAAGAAAAACCACATTTTCCCCTATGTGCAAGACCCACCAATCTTCTGGGTTTTTTTGCAGAATAGACCCTGTATAGACTGAGAATCTGCATCAAGCAGAGTATCATAATAAATCATCAATAGCTTTAGTGGTGGTTCCATGTAAAAGTGACGCGCCCCCTGTGAAGTGCTCGTCTGCACAGAACAGGTCAATGGAACGTAGACAAATGGCAGTATATGTATACCGTCCATCACAATCCAACCACTGCACTAAATAACATCCTTACATCTGATTGGTTACCAGGAGGTTAATTCAAAAGGCTTTGCCATCGCTACCTATGCGATGTTAGCATAGGCACATCTCATAACATATAATAACGCCTAGTCTTCCTACACTAAATTTTCTAGTGGTGTTAGGCCAGTCAGGAATAGCAAGCACTATGTAGTTCTTCACTATTCCACTTCCAGTACTAACGCCACCCCTTATGTTAGTCTGAGAAAAGATAGTGGTTTCCCCTGAGTGCAAGTGCACCTGTGAGGGGACATTCTTCCTCTCAAGAGTGAATGCACCTGCTGAGAGTCCTTGAGTCTACTCATTTCTTAAGGGCATAGTAACGTCATGCTTCCCTTCTCTCTTTTAGTTGGTGACATACTTGAAGACATTTCAGGATCAAGTGCACCCAACAGGGTATATATAATTAGCAGAACCCCAGTGTAGCCACTCTTGAGAGAATGAGTTTTTCCACTGCTATTTTTTGTCTTCCACTGCTATTTTTTCTCTGTGGACCCTACAAAGTAGCTGGCTATCACTAATGAAAATCCCTGGGTCATCCGCATACATTATAAAGCGACAGTTCTCATTCACGTTTATAATTCTATTAGATATGTAGATAACAAACAACAGAGGGCCAAGCACAGAGCCCTGAGGGACTCCACACTGTATAGTACAGTTGCCTGACACTTTGTCATTAGCCAAACTGCTTTGTGATCTATCACTCAGATAGCTCCTACACCAGTTCACAGTATTATCAGAAAAAATAATGGTCTTTAGCTCATCCAATAGGATCACATGATCTACCATATCAAAGGCCTTCCTCAGATCGAGGAAGAACATGACAGTTGATTCACCCCTATTTCTATGCTCATATAATTCCTGTACTAGTTGATAAAAAGCCTGTGTAGTGGACCTATTTGGCATAAATCCAAACTGTCTGTCCAAAATTATATTATGTTCTAGCAGAAAATGCATCACCTGTGCATGTACAGCTTTTTCAAGCAATTTTGACACAAGATTAAGTTGACTAATAGGTCTCCAGTTTGAGAATTTACAGAGATCGTCCCCCTTTTGGCAGAGGGATAACACAGGCCGATTTAAAACCTAGCGGGACGCTTTGTAAATTTATAGAGTCATTGACAATTTTACACAGTAACTCAGGTTTTGATTTTAAGATGTCTTTAACTACTTGAGACCTCACTTGGTGTATATTGGAGGCTTTATGTGACTTGATTTCTGAAATGATTTTTTAGGCCCTATTAATGTCGATTTCTTGTAGGTGTAATTCAACAATTGCACCACCAAGGTGGTTACCTACTACATTACGGCCCACTGGAATCACTGAAACCATACCATGCATAGGTGGTATAGCCGCAGCTAAATCCCTCTCTATCGACACATAGTACTCATTTACATAATCAGCTGTTCGACTGTCGCTCACAACTATACCATCATTGTCCATCAATTTCAGTCTCACTTTTGCTTTGGGACCCTTCCAGATCTTATTGATCTCATCCCAAAATCGTCGCTGATCGCGTTGGTATTTATTAAGATTAGAAACAATTTCGTTCCATCAGTTATTATATAATCGTCTTTTAATTTGCTTATCAATAGCACTGATACGCTTAAGAAATCTATTCAGGTTTCCCCTAGGAACCTTACACGATTTCCTTAGTAGGCGTTTTTTTATTCTCACCAGCCTATCAACCTCACCATCAAAACCAATCTTCTTGGTGTCTTTTATTCTCATATTCTTGATTGGGTGATTGTTGTCAAGATACTCATCTGCAAAATTGACAATCTCACGTCACCAGTGATGTAGGAGATCCATGTGATACACACTGATCAGGTCATGGTTGGGTGTTAGGGGTGGTACACTATCTGTTATAAAGGTGTGTATTAACCCTTTAAAGCCGACTGCAGACGGGCCCAACTGGGTCGGCCGACTGGAAGGATCGAGGACGTCTGCGCGGAGGTCTAATCGGGTCTGACAATATCAAACGCGTTTGATGTCCCTGATCCGATTGGTGTCACTCTCCTTAACTACCGATCGAGTCGGGCCCGACTGCGGCCCGCTTAAGTGAGTGCAACTGGTCGTCATGATGCACCGATGAAGTGCTTGTAAGTAGTTATAGCATCATGACGACCCTCCGGGACTGTATCAACTCTGTAGGGTTGGTAGATGCATGAATGTAGCCCTGGTAAGGGAACGTTCAACAATTGTCACCAGTATTTAGGCATTCTTCAGGAACCACCCACCCCCCTTCTCACTGTTTTTGTATGGAACATATAGAGGAACCCAAAGACCCCCCCCCCACCCCCTAAGCAGTGACGTAATTGTTGAACGTTCCCTAAGTAACTCACTATGGCAACCAATTACCATTATGCCCTAGTTAAAGGGTTAATAAGCTGTAACCATATTGGCCTGTATACGCATGTGGGCGCTTATTGCTTTCAGGCAGTCCATACCCCGAGCGCTCATTCAAGACCGGCGCTTATTCAAGACTTAGATTATAGTGTATTTCAAAATGTCGAAGCCTCTGTACCCCGGCACTTATTCTAGACCCAGCTCTTAAATAGGCCAATACGGTAACAGGGTGTATTGATAGCCTGCCAGGGGTGACCTGGTCTACCTTAATAGGATGTGACTACTCGAGGCGTTCGTGGTATGGCCGAGGGATCAATGCTGGTTTGTAAAGCCACCCCCTATTGGTCCTCCCCATGTAGGTCAATGTTGATCCCTGAGTCAACTTACTACACTCCCAAGCAAAGTTAACCACTGGTACCTAGCCAGACTTGGCTGGGGTGGAAGGGGGTGGAGGGAACAAGCTAAGGTTGTGTAGTTAGCGTTCGAGGTCACCCCCACCCACAATGCACTGCATATAGTTAGAAAACCGCTGCCCGAACGCCTCGACAGTGTGGGGGTAAAGAGACGGTAGTTGGAAGTTTATATAGCTGAAGCTATAGGGTAATGGGCTGTTAGGCTGTGACATAGGGGAGAGGGGGTGGTGGGTGAGGAGGGAGGCGCTGTATACCCCGTACTATAGGCTGACGGGCTTAAAGCCTACCAGGCACCATGTGCTCGCTCTGTTGTCATAGTTATCACAGCGTCACCATGGTAACGGGTAATCAGTTTGTAGCAGTGCAATGTTAAGGTTTAATCTATATCCTACTGACCTTGATGTGAACCTCTATAAGCCCTATATCAGGCTCAACTCTGCCAGATGTCACCCTTACATGTTCCCATAGATGTCAAGTATATGTCCTTTAATTCTCACTCTAAAGACTTATATATACACCAGATTCTTTTTTAACTTCAGACGAACATAATTCATAAAAGGCAGGAGTCTGAGTAGCCATAAAAAAGACAAAGATTAAAAGCCTTTGTGTTTGTGCCATAAAGCACTGGTGAGTCTAAACACATGTGTATATCATGTTGACCATGGAGGGCTGTATCAACCTGTAGGCCATATATGATGTATTATAAAAAAAACTTGGTAGGTTACTGACCAGGGTTGCATCTATATATCAATATAGGCAAATTGAGTCTGATCCAGCTAGAAACACATATATTGGCATTATCACCTTTTGAAGATCTATACATTAGTCAAGATCACATTAGGTCATGAAGAATCCAGTATAGCTGCCATAAGATGCTGATAGATAATCACAAAAAAGGGATGATAATGATACATTAAATTGAAAGTCAAAGGATTATCAAGTAGTTCCCTTTGTTCCTGCATGTCTGCCCTACAGCCTTAAGTATGTGTCATTGTACGTTGCCACTAAAATACTTAAATGTTGTTCAATGCCATTTGTTTCATAATAAAACCCCTGTCCGGTGAATGTAAGTACAACAAGAAGGTTTGGGCATGTTTACTATGGATACAAGCTTAAGAGAGAATATATCCAATCACGTTCATCTAATATTGAATGGTATGCTTGTGGTTTAGGGTAAAACCTGATGTGAAAAACAAGCACCTAGATTCAGTGGTTGATTTCATGTAGAGGACAGGTTTTACTGATCACAGCAAGACCTTTTTGGCAAGAAGTGATGTATATTAATGTGGAAATACATTATTTTATATTGTTTTTTAAAACATTATTGATATCATATAGGTAGTAAAAATGCAGTTATTAGGTCTTTTTCTCAGAAGTTTTTGTTGATTTCTTTTCTGGGTACTACTTGGTAGTGCATGGTACAATAATCATGATCCATAGAGTCAAGAATGCATTGCTTGAACGTCTATGTGTCAGCTCTTACACAATGTGTTAGTCACACCTTATCCAACTCTCTAGAACCAACTATACATGACAATGCAATGCTATAGAGCATCTATATGTTTCCTACATAGTGACTCAAGTACCAAAACCAGTAATATACATACAATGACTTAGAATGATTTAGCTTATTGCACCTCTCAAATAATGTGAACTAAAGCAAGTATTTCACAATTTACATAATCTAATAGTAATGCAGGAAGTACTATATATTCTAGAACTGCCCAAGTCTCATTGGAATTTCCCAGTAAATGTAAAGAGTGGAGGGGACACAAACATGTAGCTGACTCCTGTAATCTCAAAGTAGTGTTTAAGTCTGCCCAACATTACCAGGGCACTGCACACAGGTAATTGAGTATAACTATATAGACAATGTGAGTTTGACTATTCGGGTAAGATTTTTACTCACTTAGATTATGTGAATATTCTGTTTCTCAACCTAACTTATTGACAGCCATGTGACATTTGAATTTTTCATTCCTTCTAATTGTTGAAGAACATTCTCTCTGGTGAATGTAGTAAAAATATAACAGTATCATTAGAAGTAGCAGGAGCATTAAATAAATTTGATGGTACATAATAGTTATATCTCTGTGTGTATCTAAGTCTGGGACAAGATCTACACATTCCAGCATCCTCCACTCTCCTGTCATTCATGGCAACCATAATTGTATGAATCCTGGATAAGGCTCTGTCTCACCAGTTTGATGTAACTACGTTCGGGGAGGTTTCTGACTGAGGTTTCTGACCGGGGAGGTTTCTGACTGAGGTTTCTGACCGGGGAGGTTTCTGACTGAGGTTTCTGACCGGGAAAAAGATATGGCCAATTATGCCACAAATATATGGGGTGGCAAGAAATTTATAAATCTAAAATAAAGTCAGGATAGGATCAATCCTATATTGACTGAAAAAATTATACCTTTCTGTGATGGAATTCAAACTACTGGTCAATTCATGTTTTTATAACAGCCGGTCAGAAACCTCCATCAGGTCAGAGAAGTGGCTCCCCCTTAAAACAAAGAAGAGAGGGCAAATAAGTAAGGAAAAACAGTAGGGATAGAAAGATGTCCATCTAAGGAAAAGGGAGGGAAGGCTGAAGATCAAGATAAGTTGCATACTAGCACTGTATTCTTCATCAAGACATCGGTCAGAAACCTCCCCAGTCAGAAACCTCCCCGGTCAGAAACCTTCATTATGTGAAGCTTTCTGATCGGAGAAGAGATGGCCAATTGTGCCATAAATATAAGGGGTGGCAAAAAATTTGTCAGTGTAAAATAGAGCCAGGATAGGATCAATCCTATATTGACTGAAAAAACTATGCCTTTCTGTGATGGAATTCAAACTATAGGTCAATAGATGTTTTATAACTGCCGGTCAGAAACCTCCCCGGTCAGAAACCTCTTTAGCAGAGGAGGAAGTCAAGAAAATCTTCCTTCTTGGCTAGTCCAGAGTCTGGAAAGGAACAAAAAGCACAGGGAAGGGTGCCCTGAACCATAAGGAACATGGGGGAAGTGAAAAAACAGTTCCTTTCTATGACCAATTTCAAACTGGAGGCTAAATAACTCTCTGTAACTGCTGGTCAGAAACCTCGGTCAGAAACCTCCCCGACGGAGTTGCATCACATTGGTGAGACAGAGCCATAATTGAATCTTGTGGAGTAGATCCATACTAATGGACAAAGGATATAGACACTAATTTCAGTTTAACATTGTACCATCATCTCTCATTAGGGCAATTTTATCAGCATTTAATTTTAGCAGTCGTATTGATTTCTTGGTGATCTACCCTTGATCTTATGAGTAGAACTTGTGGATTGTTCCCCACATTTAGATGTTAATAAAGCTATCACTTATGTTTCTATCTTAATAACTTCTCTTTTTCTCATAGTTTACCACTCTGACCTACTTCCATGGAGGCCATGATGGATTTTGAAAGTGTGTCCATGGCAGAGGGTGGCAAAGGAGAGTGGAGGTATCAAAGAGTTGAAAAACACTAAGGAACCTTAGTCAATTTCGATTCAGTTCAACATTATAACATCCATTTTACAGGAATTATTTGAACTAATTAGCATTTTATGGTAGCCATACTGGTTTCTTTGACCTTGACCTTTGAAAGTCATCCCATGCAGATATTCATAATGCTATTACATTTGTTTCTAGGTAGGTTCATTCTAATCTCATGAAAATTTATCTCATTGACCTACTTTATGGTTACCATATTGCATATTGGGTACTTTCCCTTGGGATTGATTGATTGATTGATTGATTGATTTTTATTCACATGGAATCGTCCCGATGGGACGTTTTTCTTTACACTCTAGGCGTAGTGTGCGGAGGACAAGCATTTGTACATTATTGCATCCCTTAGTCAGAGTGAACATATCTTAAAGCATTTTAACTAACAAGTAATGTATACCTTGAAGAGCACATCAGATGACGGTTAGCACATCTACACTATGACTCACCAACCAGCGAGACATTCATGAGGCAGCATGGCAGAACAACGCGTAGCATTAGTTGTAAAGCCTGTTTATGGCCGTTTTAAATCTGGCTTTAGTAGGGAGTCTTTGGGTATATCTGTCCAATTTATCCCATAGAGTGACCCCTCTGTGATAAGGTGATCGATGATAAGAGCTGGTTTTAGCTCTGCGATTGGCAAATTTAAGCTTATGGTCCCGCCTAGTGCAGACGTTATTCTGCTCTACCGCCTTCCCAGCCTGGGATTTTTTCCACATGATAAGTAGCAGGAGCTTATCTCTTCTTACATCTAGATATTCAACTTTTCTCTGGCTAAATAGGTCAGCAATGCTTATCTCGCGGACCCTCTTGTAGTTACATATTTGTAGGCCATGGTTTTGCAAACGCTGAAGCTTATTCAATTCGACAACCTGGGCACCCCCATTATAGAATGAACAATACTCAAAAGGTTGGGGCTACAATTGTTTTATATACACGTATGCAGGTGTCTTTCATCATGCAGCGACGTAGCTTGCTCAGCTTATAGAGTTTATTACCCACACTTTTCTTTATTTTAGTAGCCTGAGGACCAACATTAAGCGAACCATCTACTTCTACAGCCAGGTATGGGTATGTCTTTCAGTTAGCCAAGTTGCATATTTGGACCAGGTAGGTTTTTTATGCATCTATATCTGCCAAAGTACATGCACATGCTCTTTGTACTGTTAATGGTCATGTAGTTATTCATGCACCATGTGTTCAGTCGTTCCAGGTCGGATTGTAATAGATCCCTAGCTTCCTCTGCCGTTTTTCCCGAGGCATATAGAACTAGATCATCAGCGTACATGGTGTAACCACAGTTCAGAATAGCATCAGTTATATCATTTATGAACAACACGAACAACAAGGGGCCCAAAATGGTCCCCTGGGGTACTCCAAATTTGACTTCCGCTCTGTCAGATCGGCTATTATTACAAAGTGTTTCATGTGCCCTGTGAGATAAATAGCTGGTTAGCCATTTTTTTAGACAACCATGAATGTTTAGGCGACTTATCTTTGAGATTAGGGTCACATGATGGACACAATCGAAGGCTTTGCAAAATCGATGAAACAGGCAACTGTGATTTTGCCATCATCCTTTGCTTCATATAAGTATTTTACTACATTAAAAATGGCGTCACTTGTACCTTTGCCAGGGCAGAAACCAAACTGGCTGATGTTTAATACATTACTTTCTTCTAAATGATCAGACAAAGTTTTGTGGACAAGCTTTTCCAGGAGTTTGCCTGGCAGCAGCAGGAGGGTAATGGGACGCCAGTTTTTCAATAGCTTAAGGTTGCCTTTTTTGGGGATTGAGATCAGGAGGCCATTGGACCATGAGGCTGGGAACACACCCTTTGTGACCGAGGTCTTGAATACATGAGTAAGTTCTGGCACTAGGCAAGATAAGGCATCCCTCAGCACCTTGCTACTGATACCAGTCAAACCACTGGACTTGTCAATATTAATCCTTTTCACGAGGTTAGCAACTAACTCAGCATTGATCATTGCACCAATATTGAATTCATTTGCATTAGGCTCTGCATCCTCCACATGGAGATGACCGGAGGGAGGCATTTTACTGAATAACACTTGACCAATTGTGGCGAAATAATTATTAATGTAATCAGCCGTCTTCACAAAGGGGATTATTTGCCCAGTTAACTCATTCTCTAATTGGATGGTGAGATTCTTAGTGCTTGGAATAACTAACTCGTTCACTTCTCTCCAGAAGCGGTGAGGATCATCCTTACATTCATCTAACTTATGTAATACAAACTGGCTTTGGGACAGTTCTAATTGCCGGTGAGTTCG
The DNA here is from genome assembly GCA_949317995.1 of Acholoe squamosa. Taxonomy (NCBI): domain Eukaryota; kingdom Metazoa; phylum Annelida; class Polychaeta; order Phyllodocida; family Polynoidae; genus Acholoe; species Acholoe squamosa. The sequence continues at coordinate 66,584,475 of OX439047.1, forward strand.
GTTTCTCATGCAGCGGATAGTTTTGAGTGTTTCACGACAATGTGTGACTTTCCATTCAGCCAGTTATCCATTTCTTTCATTAATTAATTAAAATGTTTCAGCAGTAATCCAGGGTTTAGGTTCTTTTTTAATTTGGAAGCTTTTAACAGGGCAGACTGTGTCTAAATAATCAGTAATCACCTCTTGAATTAAAGACCATTGATAGTCTGGGTCAGTGGATATATAAAGGGGTGACCAGTTGATCATCGATAGATATTCAAGGAAATCCTCCTTATCATAAAACTTACATGACCTCCCGGAGAAGGAATTTATAACTTTACTCTCTTTAGGCTTCTTCCTACATGCATGAATGGCATAATGGTCTGCAGGCGGCATGCAGTCCAGAACCCCTGAGTGACTGATGATATCACAGTCTGTAACAATATGATCCAGGCACGTACCTCCATCACCATGGTCTGTAGGGCGAGTTATGTTGTCATACAATCGCTTGATGCTTTGACCCCTACATAAATCAAATAACTCCCTAGAGGCGTGACTATTCCTATCGCGCATATCAATGTTGAGGTCACCAATTAGCCACAATTCAAATTTATCTCTATCAATATCTCTAAGTAGGGCACCAAGCTTGGTTATGAACTCATCAACATTTCCGTTAGGAGGTCTATGCTCACAAACATAATTGCTTTATAAGTGGGCTTATTAAATTCAATCGTCTGGACCTCTATGTCCTTTTCCATAATATTCAAATTGTCACGACTGACACAATAAGGACTGTGTGTGTTACTCACATATACTAGGAGACCTCCGCCACTGGTGTTTAATCTGTTATTTCTAAAGATAGTTTTGCCCCCCCAGTGAACTAAGCTATTGTCAGAACCAGGCGGTACCCAAGATTCACATATGAAAAGAAAATTGCAGTCAAGACTTAATTTGATCTCCAATAGGGTTTTCCTGTTTAAACATGGCTCTGTCTCACCGCATTACAACCAGCAAACACAAGTCCCTCCAGGCTGTTAATGTAAACCTGGTTATGTACACGCTTTGCTCTTCTTTCTGCTTCAGGCAACACCATGAGATGATTATATTAACTGGTCTATATGGTTGGTTACTGGGGAGAAGGGGGGGTGGGTGGGAAAAAAGTGACCCGTCACCGAGTTGCGGTACCAGGCGAGTGGGTCTGGGCACGGACCAGATAGGGTGGCAAATAATTTTTTTCTTGAAAAGGTAGGCATCAAGGACTTTTACTTCAACTTTTAGATTATATCATTAATTAGTTGGTAATATTTTGAATTTATCCACATTTTTGGCTACCATATTGGTTTCTCTGTGACCTTGACATTTGAAAATGACCCCAATGGATAGATCTTCAAATGCTGATGTTAATAAAGCTCTTACATGTGTCTATGTGGGTTAGTTCTGGTTTTCTGACAATTTTCCACATTGACCCATTTCCATGGTGGCCATGTTGAATTTCAGGCATATTCCCAGGGTGGAGGGTGGCAAACTATCTTTTCCTGAAAGAGGAGGTATCAAGGAGTTGAAATCCACTGAGAAACATTTTCCACCTTTTTTGTTGGAACTAGGCCCAGCAAATTGTCGTTATCTGTCGCCATGATTGGTCATCAATGGTGACTCCTTTTTGAGTGATAACTCACTGCGTCATCTTTCGCCACTGTGTGTCAGTCTCACATGGCATGGCGATTTATCACAACAGTCGCCAACATGATCTCACTCACTGCGTGAGTATGTGCCACCCCTTGTCATCCCTAACAAAGCATGGTGACTTATCACCACCATCGCCAACATGGATCTCACTCCCTGCGTGAGTATGCGCCACTCCCAGTCAACTCTCACTCAGAATGGCAGCTTATCACCACCATCGCCAACATGGATCTCACTCACTCCGTCAATATGTGCCACTGTCTGTCAACTCTCACTCAGAATGGCAACTTTTCACCTGCATTGCCACATGGCTCTCACTCACTGCGTGAGTTTGTGTCACTCCTAGTTGATCTTCTCTCAAAATGGCGACTTATCAACACCATCGCTGACATGGATGTCACTCGCTGTGTGAGTGTGTGCCACTGTCATCAACTCTCACACAAAATGGCGACTTATCACCACCATTGCCACTATTGGTCTCACTCAATGCGTGAATTTGTGTCACTCCAAGTCAATACTCTCTGAGGATTGCATCATCTGTCACTCACTCTCACTCAGAATGGCAACTTATCACCACCATTACCAAAGTTGTTGAGACAGCACCACTGTTCAACATGTAGCCTATCTAGGAAGTGTGGGCATGAAGTATAAGTCCCAAATGTATCAAATATGCTTTGTTTCACACTGATTTCCATGTAATACTTCAGAGTTAAATCAAACAAGATTATATAGAGAAAAAATCAATTGAATTTAGATAGAGGTATCTCTAAAATGAAAGCAACTATCCATAAACACCTTTTCTCTGGTTACAGGAAAAATACATAGGGAAATATCTACATGAACACCTTGTCTGTGGTTAGAGGGAAGATACATATGGCAATACCTTCTCTGGTAAAACATACTTTGATCTGGCAGATATGAGGCTGCATGATTACCAATGTCAATGATCATGAGCTTTTCATCTAACAAGGTGAGTGATCACCAGCGTCACCATCACTGGTGAGTCTGAATGATCACCACTCTTGCCATCCATGGTGAACTTGAGCTATGACGTGGTGTGCGTTTCATCTAGCGAGGTGAGTGATCACTCGTGTCGCCATCCCTGGTGAGTGTGGGTGATCAACATCCTCACCATCTGTGGTCAACCTGTGCTATCAAGAGGTACGCGTTTCATCTAGCGAGGTGAGTGATCACCTGAGTGACCATCCCCTGTGAGTGTGAGTGATCATGATTCTTGCCATCCATGGTGAATGTGTGTTATGACCTGGTGTGCGTCTCATCTAGCGAAGTGAGTGATCACTCATGTCGCCATCCCTGGTGAGGATGAGTGATCACTCATGTTGCCATCCCTGGTGAGGATGAGTGATCACTCATGTCGCCATCCCTGGTGAGGATGAGTTATCACCATCCTCGCCATCTGAGGTGAGGCCATTGTGATCACCACCATTGCTATTCCTGGTGATCTTGTGCTATAGCGACGTCGTGTTCCATCTAGCGACATGTGTGAGCCACTTCACACAGGTTGACGAGGAGTCACGACAATTTGCTGGGAGGCCATATTGTATGCTTTACCTACCAGACTACATTGGGCAAGCTTTGATCTATCAAATGTGTTCAAAGCATTTACAGAAACCTATTTTCTTAAATGTGAGCCAAGGTTTCACTCCATAAATCCTTATTGAGTGATTATTGGCTGTCCCTAGACAGCCACTTATAAAGGCTTATAAAGGCTAGTATGGCATCCTCCCTCATGGTACTCACAAGTCCTCAAAGGTCAATTGTTGACCTGACATGTTTCATCAATGGTGAAAACACAGACAGATTAATATGAAACTATTTACCCTAACATTTCTGCTTTTAAACCCTGACACACACATTTTGTCACAGCCTTATATACATTGTGTCCTTAAGGTTTACCTGGGGACAGATATACCTGTAATACACAACCAGGTGTCACATGGAAGACGTCAGCATGTTATGTAGAACTAGACCCTATAGCCAGGTACCAGGATGGTTTCTGAACAAATGAGGTAATACCCTGCATTTAATGTGGAATGTCTAGGGGCCAAGAGTGTACACTATGTCCCTAGGGTTTACCTGGGGACAGATTTACCTGTACCATACCACCAGGTGTCATATGTAAGACGTCAGCATGTTTCATACTTATTGTGAACCCTATAGCCAGCTAGCAGGATGAATTATCAATCAATGAGATAATACCCTACATTTAGCATAGGATTCTACAAAGCATGTTTGGTACTTATGTAAGAATAAATTCTAATGCCTTAAGAGGTATATCAAGACCTCTTTAGCAGAGTTTCCTGAAGTAAACCAGCATAACTATCTTGTAGAAAACAAACCACTTAAGCTTACATACTGAGCCACATGGTAAAGTGGTTTATATCAATTATAAATGTGTTAACCCTTTCAAGGCCACTGCTGCAGGAGTGCATCATGCCCATTGGTCGGCATGATGCGCCAATGAAGTGCTGGCAAGAATGCTTGCCAGCGCTTCATTGGAGCATCATTCCGACCTTACGGGACTGTATCAGCCCTGTAGGGTCGGCATGATGTATGAATGTAGCCCTGGCGAGTAACTCGCCAGGGCTGCATTCGTCCATCATGACAACCTATGGGCATGATGGATTAATGCATCACCGACCCTTACAGGGTTAATGCAGCACCAGGGTGCCTATATCTGGCAAAGGTACAATCAGATAATGATCAATAGTTACAGTATTCCACATTTGCATTATAGTGATTGTAAGCTACCATTGCTTGATATAGTACTGGAGAGATGAAAGCATGCACATTGGTGCTAGTTGCACACTAAAAGATCTGCAGTGATTGGACAGAATAGTCTCAAAGGTTCCATATAGATGTCATAAAGTCATCTAAATATCCATATCTAACTATTTGGGCTTGGACATTGCTTTTTTCTTATAACTCACGGTTCGTTATCCAGCCATAACCGCACTCTGAGACCTTTTGTTCATCTTCAAGAAGGTGCTGGTTTCAACCTGGACATGTTAATAAATTGGCGAAGCATACAAAGTCAACTATGCCATTGATTCCCTATTAAAACCGTTTAGGGTTCAATGGGGAATCGATCCCCGGCCGCTGTGGCAGGAGACGAGCTCGCTGTCTACTATACCAAGCTGACCGGTGCTAGAACCCGATGTACATGAAGGATTTGAAAAAGTTTTCCAACATACCTTAAGTTTACACACCTCGTTAGCATAGAATCCAATGGAGCCTGGTGGAGTTATTAACAGAGAAACATCCTTAGATATCCTAGATGAACATGCCATGCCTAATTTTGCCATTTTGTTCGAAATAAATAAGAATACATTGATTTTCCATAGCGATACGGGTCGGGACCCGCCCCGTCCGGCCATTCCTTGTTCGATGCGTATCTGACCTAGTTCTTACATCCGGGCACCTCCCAACTTCGTAAACAAGACGCAATGGCCGTGTACCGAGTCGTGTGCATTGGATTGCTATGTAAAATCATTGGATTCTCATTTATTTCGAAGAAAATGGAGACAAAATGTAGGTGAACACCAACTAGAGATCATATATTTGGCGGTGCTAGAAGTACAGGACTTGACATGCTTGGATTCTACCCAAAAAATGTGTGTAAAGGTGGAGGTATGTCGGGCAGAGTGACAACATGGCCATGACGGCTTGGCAAACCCTGCGGATCGCATGCCCTTACAAAATGTCTTCTCCTTGATTAATTCTGGGGATACCAGGTAAGAAATTGATACAAAATGGAGAAATATGTTAGATAAACGCATTAATCAAGTTATGAGACAGCACTCGTGGGTCTATGGTTCAATATTCCACTCCCCACTGTGCGGGTCATGGAATATTGAACCATAGACCCACTCGTGCTGTCTCATAACATTGATTAAACGCTACATATTCAATAGCTCACCTGGCAACACTCCCAACCATTGAAGGGCCCTAGGGTACACAAATAAACCTTGCCTTCTGGTCATCATGAATGTGTCAATGGTGAGTAACACTAACACACCACTAAGTTCATAATTCATGCCCTAGGCCACCCTTAAAAATATGTTCGTTTCCTGTAGAGGGTGGGATTTTTTTGACCCATGAGGGACGGAGGAAAAAAAATTTTTATAGGAAAATATTTCTGTTTGCCATGAACAGCGTGACAGGGGAAAGGCGTGATTTTGCTGTAAGTTCTAAGATTTAGTGATTGGTAACCTAGATTTCTGCTGATGGATGAAAAAAAAAGAATTTTTTCAGAAAGAATTCTCCCATTCTCACAAAAAGAAATCCTCCAGGCCTCTGGACAGGAAACGAACATATTTTTAAGGGTGGCCCTACTACTAAGCTGAAACCCTCATGACAGGCATAATGACCTTCTGGTCCCTTATTCATTGGTACCTATTGGTCAAACGCTGAACAGCAAACAAGCCCATGGAGATACCGTTCAGCACCCATTAACCAACAGTGATGTCATTTTCAGCTCCACTTGGTAGTGTGAGTACTCAATGTTCACATTTGCATTTTATGACCCTAAACAAGTACATTGTACCACATCAGATGGGATTTTCCAGCTTCAATAGTGTTCCTAAATATTCTGTATACTACAATGGGTCTAGACCCCTAAATTCGACAGGGTGACATGGTCATTTCTTAAATTCGACATGTGACATGGAGCTTAGTGACAAGGACATGGAGGAGTAAAAAGTTAGTGACATGAGACATGGCCTTATCTTAAAATCGACATGTGACATGGAGCTTAGTGACAAAGACATGGGAAAATAGAAATTTAATGACATGTGACATTGCCTTTTCTTAAAATCGACATGTGACATCGGGACCCCCAATCTAGACCCCCACTACACACTTTATCTACTATGGTATATCATGTTGCCATGATATAAGATGACAACGCTGTCTGTTTCTTATGCTACATGAAAGGCAGCAAGGGATCTCTATGAGAGATTTTATCTTGCCTTTGCTAGAAGTGAGTGTACCCATCTCAATCAGCTCCCTTTCTGCCTACTCCGCTGGGAGACTAACACCTCAGGCTGAGGCTTGAACCAATCAGAGACAACTTTACCTTGGTATATCCGTCTCTTAATCAGAATGTACCTGATCCCTCTATGTGTGTATAGTTTACAGACAGACTTCGTTCTGTTTATGTGAACAGGTGTGGGAGTCGATAACTCTGTGAAATGCACTCTAAGAAATAACCATTGAATCTACCAGGGACCTTTGTAAAACGGAAAAGTAAATCACAGTAATTGGATTGCAGTGAAGCAGTGTAGTTTCTACAATGAAGCAGTGCAGTACACACTGTTTTAATAATGAATCCTCATGAAAATAACCATGGCTCTCTGGTAACTTTCGGATAAGGATTCTTACCGTCATTTTTTTTTTCTTTACAGTTCAGCTGCCCTTTGTAATGTTGGAGGCCAAATGTTGTGTGAGCTATTACATTGGCCTGTGTTTGTCTGATAGTCTAACCTTGGTGATATTAGATTAATGTCTGGCATCAACCTCTGCTCTAGCTCATTAGAGTCATTAATCTTCTGTAAAAGACATAATCAGTTCACATAATGAGTTTATTGACAGGTAATATGGTGTTACAATGGTAAGAATATAGAATACATTTGGGTAAAATGTAATATTTGATGACACACTTACAACCGACTACTCTTTTCTAGATACATGAATGGCATAATTAATTATCAAAATATTAAACAACTTCAAATGCTTTATATTGGTTATCATGATGACAACGTAGAATATATACTTTAACATTAACCTGCAACACTCTGAACCCTTTATAAATACATAAATACTATATTTTAACAAGGCTGCCTTTGTATATCATGCCGACACGATAAGGTTGATACACTCCCAAAAGGTTGACATTATGCACAATTACACAGTGAGGGAGCTCCTAGCCAGGATTGTTGTCTCATGACAATGTTTCATGTATTTTATGGACAGGAAAGGGTTATTGCACTGATATCATTATAGCTTCACGTTACAGGAATCAGATTTCTTTTTTTTTTTTTACTTTTCAGAGATGTCCTTACACTTTAAAAATATAACTATTGAATCTACCAGGGATCCTTGTAAGACAGAACAGTGAATCACCATAATTGTTTTGCAGTGAACCAGTGTAGTTTTTTTACAAGAAGCCCTAGGTGGCAGTACAGTGGTGTAAGGAATCTCTGTGAATGTAACAATGGATCTTTGGCAACTTTGGGACAAGGATTCCATCGTAATTTCAACGACTTTTGATTTTTTTACAGTGTTAGAAGAATGAGGAAATGTGAGAACTCAATAGACACATGTCTAGGGCCAAAAAGAATTGTTTGTTTCAGGTAATCCGACCATACCTAGCTAAACAGAGCTGACCCTAATTCTTTTTCTTCAATTATGTGGAAAATTCATCTATTTTTACCATTTTTTGGCCATCTTAATTTACCATTGTGCCATGCCCAGCTCGTCCCGCCTCTTTGAGGCATTAAAAAAATGAATTTAAAAAAAAAATTAGACCTACCCTACCTAGTATTTTTCAGCATGTTACCTGAATCACACAATTTCTTTTTTTTTTTGGCCTAATCCACAGGAATCTGTGCTTGATAGGTTGTAACACTACCTGTAAGATTATGTCTGTGAACATGCAGACATGTGGGACTGTTTCCCACATTACTATCTAAAGGATAGAGAGGTACATTTTAAGCTCTTCTTCAAAATAAGAAAGAATTGGGCTTCCAGTCACAGATTGACAATTTAGGAGGTGGCATAAGCAAGAAGAGAAAAGAAAGAGAAATGTTTATGTGAGCATAATTTGCTTGTAGCAAGGATATTACAGAGGCTTCCGTATAGTGGTTCATATCGAATAAATACATTTATAGATGCGGGAAGTATTGGCAATAAACCATTAGAGCGCATTAATTGTGATAATCAACGGGATGATATGTATATTAATTACAGTTACACCAAAGCCAATAAGTATAAAGACGAGGACCTATCAATGCTAATAGTAACACACCTGTAATGACAGAACTGGCAATGGTCTCAGACAGGTGGGTGGACGCACCAACAGGTGTGCATGATGGATTGTAACAGGTAGGACAATAGGACGTTAGTCTCACCTGGACAGCTGGTTATGGGTCCTGGTGGTACCTAGTCCTACCCTATCCCCTGCCACAGCTGGGTAAGGGTCCTGATTGTACCCAGTCCTATCCTTACCCCTGTCACAACTAGGTAAGGGTCCTGATGGTACCTACTCCTACCTTGACTCCTGCCACAACTAGGTTAGGGTCATGATGGTACCCAGTCCTACCCTAACCCCTGCCACAGCTAGGTAAGTGTCCTGATGGTACCTATTCCTACCCAAACTCCTGCCACAACTCAGTAAGTGTCCTGATGGTAGCCTGTCCTACCCAGACTCCTGCCAAAACTAGGTAAGGGTCCTGATGGTACCCAGTGCTATCCTTACCCCTGCCACAACTAGGTAAGTGTCCTGATGGTACCTTCTCCTACCCAGACTCCTGCCACAACTAGATAAGGGTCCTGATGGTACCTACTCCTACCTAGTCTCCTGCCACAACTAGGTAAGGGTCCTGATGGTACCTACTCCTACCTTGACTCCTGCCACAACTAGTTAAGGGTCCTGATGGTACCTACTCCTACATAGTCTCCTGCCGCAACTAGGTAAGTGTCCTGATGGTAGCCTGTCCTACCCAGACTCCTGCCACAACTAGGTAAGGGTCCTGATGGTACCCAGCCCTACCCAGACTCCTGCCACAACTAGATAAGGGTCCTGATGGTACCTACTCCTACCTAGACTCCTTCCACAACTAGGTAAGTCCCCTGATAGTACTTGGTCCTACACAGCGTTCTGCCACAATGATGTAAGTGTGGTAACCATACATATCTGTGACCATCTCATTTCGTGGGCATGAAAAGTAGGGCTACGGGAACCCATTCAGGGCAAAGCCATTCTCAGACCAAAGTGCAATGAATTCATTTCTTTTAGAATAGCAATGGAATATTAGGTTATTTTCAAAAACCACAACTGAACAAATGGCTGGGTTGTTGAGACCTTACATATGGGCAGAATAAGCCTGGTTGATGGGTGGGTCAATACCATTAGACCTTCAATAACATACCATGGTACAGGTAGGGATGGGCATGATGACAAATCGGTTCGTTCATCGATAAGTGCACCATTAACACAGAAAGGGACACCTTTTTGTCAATCGGCTTATTGCATTGCATGGTCTGTAATGGCAATGTGACAGATTTCATGAGAACACAAAAAAAAAATCGTATGTCCCTTGACAGGTCTGCTTTTATAGAGCAGCAGAAAAAGTTTTCTGTTCATATTTAATTACTCAATATTGTTATGCACCTGTACATATACTGGAGCTTCAGGTGATATATAGGGCTTAGTTATTAAAAGGCAGATTAGTGCTTAAATGTTCATTATCAGTGGAAATAGACCAGTGCTAAGTCAATCATAAACTTGCAGAGGCGTAGGAAACAAATCTTCATTGGGGGGCCCAGCTCAACCACCTTGAATTTGTCAGCTCAAGCGCAATGGCGTGTACACATAAGTATATAAAGTTTGTATAGAAATTTAATTTTTGATAAATTTTAGATCTGATTTTAGGCCCTGGCCCCCATTTCCCCTATCCAATTACTATATCAATCTAATTTGAGATGCAAAGTTTTAGTTTCTTGTTCAATTTATTATCAATTCTTGGCAAATTTGGGGGGGCAGACATACTCAGGCCCCACCTCCTTTAAGATTGGGGGGCCCAGGCCCCCCTGCCCCCCCTTTTCCTACGCCCCTGGACTTGACATAAATTTGGCAAAGATATTCTGCCAAAAGGGTCAGCATGATACATGAATGAAGTGTATCATTGACAGCTAAATTTGAGGCATCATACCATCGTCAAAGGGCTAACCACTCATGCCCCCATTACCTATAGATATATAAAGGGACTAATCATCATATAAAAGGACCACATAAAAGTGTCACATACACACAGAGAGAATACATACAGTGTCTAGCAACACATTGTAAAAAGAAAATGTTGTCGAAATAACGATGGAATCCTCGTCCCAAAGCTGCCAGAGATCCATCGTCATTTTCACAGAGATTCCTTGTACATTTGTGTACCACTGTACCGCCACCTGGGGCTTCTTGTGAGAACTCCCCTGCTTCACTGCACTATAATAATGGTGGTTACTGTTCAGTTTTATGAGGATACCTGGTAGATACAACAGTTGATATTTACACTGCAGTGCGAGAGTAATATGTAGAACAGGTACAGATGTAGCATCGGTTTGTGACACAATATATATAAGTGTCATAGTCACAAAGGACTATCTGAATACCTTGGTACAATTTCTTCATTTTCTTTCATATCGGTCCCACCTCACCACCCCCCAATTACCTATGAATATTATAAAGGGATCAGTTATCATATAATCTGCTACAGAAGTACCGCAAATGTGTCACATACACATAGCATTGATTTGTAACATAATATATAAGTGTCACAATCACAAAGGTAGTTCTGAATACCGAAGTACAATTTTTTTCCTCTTTTTATTGTTACCTTCTCTTTCAGCATCCATAATGTTAGTGTACATTGCTCCTCCTCCAGAGAGGTGCTCTTGTACTTTCCCTTCTTGTTCTAGCAATTCCTCAGGAGGATAATTCAAAACAATGGTGAATTAGCCATGTTTTGAATTAACCTCCTGGTCTAAAGAGGGTGCACACAGAAAATCTTCTATCATTTTCCTTTATATTCTTGTGCATACAAGAATGTGGAAGGCAATTCTTGTGCAAATAAGTATATTCTTTGGATTGTTGTGCTACTCCCTTGGCAATGATTCATGAATGTAGCGCTATGTTGGTTGTTGGAATGTTGGTTGTCCTTGACATACAATAGGCCGGTAGATTTCCTGCTGGTGTTGCAGTCATGTATTACACTGAATATAAAAGGTTAATTAACTGGCCATGACATGTGAGTGGGTGATTAACTACAGGCTTCCACCTCTATAATCGGCCTCCATGGTCAGCTACTGTGACGTCATTAGTAACATGTTGACATGGTCAGCTACTGTGACGTCATTAGTAACATGTTGACATGGTCAGCTACTGTGACGTCATTAGTAACATGTTGACATGGTCAGCTACTGTGACGTCATCAATAACATGTTGACATGGTCAGCTACTGTGACGTCATTAGTAACATGTTGACATGGTCAGCTACTGTGACGTCATCAATAACATGTTGACATGGTCAGCTACTGTGACGTCATTAGTAACATGTTGACATGGTCAGCTACTATGACGTCATCAATAACATGTTGACATGGTCAGCTACTGTGACGTCATTAGTCACATGTTGACATGGTCAGCTACTGTGACGTCATCAATAACATGTTGACATGGTCAGCTACTGTGACATCATTAGTAACATGTTGACATGGTCAGCTACTGTGACGTCATTAGTAACATGTTGACATGGTCAGCTACTGTGACGTCATCAATAACATGTTGACATGGTCAGCTACTGTGACGTCATCAATAACATGTTGACATGGTCAGCTACTGTGACGTCATTAGTAACATGTTGACATGTTCAGCTACTGTGACGTCATCAATAACATGTTGACATGGTCAGCTACTGTGACATCATTAGTAACATGTTGACATGGTCAGCTACTGTGACGTCATTAGTAACATGCTGACATGGTCAGCTACTGTGACGTCATCAATAACATGTTGACATGGTCAGCTACTGTGACGTCATTAGTAACATGTTGACGTAGTCAGCTACTGTGACATCATCAATAGCATATTGACGTGGTCAGCTACTGTGACGTCATCAATAGCATATTGACGTGGTCAGCTACTGTGACGTCATCAATGACATGTTGACATGGTCAGCTACTGTGACGTCATCAATAGCATATTGACGTGGTCAGCTACTGTGAAGTCAACAATAACATGTTGACGTAGTCAGGTACTGTGACGTCATCAATAACATGTTGACATGGTCAGCTACTGTGACGTCATCAATAACATGTTGACATGGTCAGCTACTGTGACGTCATTAGTAACATGTTGACATGGTCAGCTACTGTGACGTCATTAGTAACATGCTGACATGGTCAGCTACTGTGACGTCATCAATAACATGTTGACATGGTCAGCTACTGTGACGTCATTAGTAACATGTTGACGTAGTCAGCTTCTGTGACATCATCAATAGCATATTGACGTGGTCAGCTACTGTGACGTCATCAATAGCATATTGACGTGGTCAGCTACTGTGACGTCATCAATGACATGTTGACATGGTCAGCTACTGTGACGTCATCAATAGCATATTGACGTGGTCAGCTACTGTGAAGTCATCAATAACATGTTGACGTAGTCAGGTACTGTGACGTCATCAATAACATGTTGACATGGTCAGCTACTGTGACGTCATCAATAACATGTTGACATGGTCAGCTACTGTGACGTCATTAGTAACATGTTGACATGGTCAGCTACTGTGACGTCATTAGTAACATGTTGACATGGTCAGCTACTGTGACGTCATCAATAACATGTTGACATGGTCAGCTACTGTGACGTCATTAGTAACATGTTGACATGGTCAGCTACTGTGACGTCATCAATAACATGTTGACATGGTCAGCTACTGTGACGTCATTACCCAGGTAGCAAAAAGAAATGCCTGTACCTCTGCATATCTGCTCTTGTTCCAAGTTCAGTGCAATAGAAATGGTGTTGCCATTCCACTACTACTCAGATGACCTTGATTTGCACTTTTGACTAGAAACATCTAAGTATTTCCAGACTATGAGAAAGTCTGCACATTATTACTTCATATCTGATTTAGTAGTCTATTCCAGTTGTCCTATGTCTAAAAGAAATAAGTTTGGTATGGGTAGTAGAATTCTGCCTGGAGTGCTGTGAAACCACTTTGTAGTGAGTCTGCCATGGACTGGCCTACAGGGGCAGGGGATATTTTTGGTTTCTCAATTGCCTCTATATATAGTCCTCTTATACCTGGCCAAGTGTGGGACCTGTTTGCCCCCACACCACAAATACACCTTGCAAGCCTACTAGTACAAAGAAAGACATGAAGCTGTTCTTTCCAGGACTAGTCAGTGTTGCCTTTTACATGAAATATCTGGATCCCTACTATGAACCTACCTGTGTATTAATGGTATAGGGAAAGTGTCCTACAGCAGTGGTGGAGGGAAGGGAGGGGGGAGGGCAGGGCAGGGTGAGAGGAGGGCAGGGCAGGGTGAGAAGAGGGCAAGGCAGGGTGAGATGAGGGCAGGGCAGGGCAGGGTGAGAGCAGGGCAGGGCATGTGAGCAAAGGAGATGCCAGGGCAGTGCAGGGTGAGAGTAGGACAGGGCAGGGTGAGAGGGCAGGGCAGGGTGAGAGCAGGGCAGGGTAAGAGCAGGGCAGGGCAGGGTGAGAGCAGGGCAGGGCAGGGCATGTGAGCGAAGGAGATGCCAGGGCAGGGCAGGGTGAGAGTAGGGCATGGCAGGGTGAGAGCTGGGCATGGCAGGGCGAGAGCAGGTCAGGGCAGGGTGAGAGCAGGGCAGGGCAAGGGTGAGAGCAGGGCAGGGCAGGGTGAGAGGAGGGCAGGACAGGATGAGAGTAGGGCAGGGCAGGGCGAGAGCAGGGCAGGGCAGGGCGAGAGCAGGGCAGGGCAGGATGAGAGCAGGGCAGGGCAAGGCAGGGTGAGGGCTGGGAGTGAGAGTGAGTGAGTAATAGATGTTTAACACCATTTCGACAGCTAAGGTCATATTCATGGTGAGATCCTCATTACACAAATTCACAGAGGAATGTGTCAGTGCCTGCGCATATGTGCACCACACACATCCTGAGGGGATAGGAAAGAGGAAAAATAGACCCTTTTAAGTGGGCTAGGGAGGCCCAGGGAGGGCAGGGTGACAGAAGGGCAGGGCAGAGTGGGGTGAGAGGGGGAAAGGGCAGGGCAGGTTGAGTGGAATGAGGAGGAGATGGAAGGGGTAGGGGATGGATAGGGGAGGGACGAACAAAAAAGAGAGAGGGAGGGGGAACACTCATCACAGAGTTTAGAACAGTTCAGAAGATGAGGCTGCCCTGTCCAAACCCACTCTCACCCCAGACTGGGAAGACTTTATGCAGCTAAGTACCCATCTTGGGATGCCCATTTTGAAACCATCCTGGGCCTAATGTGGTTGCCCATTTTAAAGCTGACCAGTGCCCAAATCGGGCGGCCCAATGTGGCCCAGACCGTATGCTAAGGACAAAACCCGTTGGGAGCCCAACGGGCTCAAGTGGGTTTGCCCGATTTGGGCTGCCCTGTGTGGCCCTGACTGGAAACCCAGCATCTGCCGAACCTAAAACCCATGTACTGAATACTGCCCGCTTTGAACCACCTTATCCCGGGTAAAACCAATTTGGCCCCGAGCGGGCTTGCTACATGGGTAGTAACATGTTGACATGGTCAGCTACTGTGACGTCATTAGTAACATGTTGACGTAGTCAGCTACTGTGACATCATCAATAGCATATTGACGTGGTCAGCTACTGTGACGTCATCAATAGCATATTGACGTGGTCAGCTACTGTGACGTCATCAATGACATGTTGACGTGGTCAGCTACTGTGACGTCATCAATAGCATATTGACGTGGTCAGCTACTGTGACGTCATCAATAACATGTTGACGTGGTCAGCTACTGTGACGTCATCAATAACATGTTGACGTAGTCAGCTACTGTGACGTCATCAATAACATGTTGACGTAGTCAGCTACTGTGACGTCATCAATAACATGTTGACGTAGTCAGCTACTGTGACGTCATCAATAACATGTTGACGTAGCCAGCTACTGTGACGTCATCAATAACATGTTGACGTAGTCAGCTACTGTAACGTCATCAATAACATGTTGACGTAGTCAGCTACTGTGACGTCATCAATAACATGTTGACGTAGTCAGCTACTGTCAGTGTGGCGTCATCAATAACATGTTGACAAAATCAGCTACTGTGACATCATCAATGATATGTACAGGTATTGAATTTCTAATCAATACATTGATAAGGCTGTGCCACATACTCAACTCAGCCTTGGGTGTTTCGTGAGAGAAGTCTTTAGAATTATTGCTTTAGTCTTCCAACAGTACCAACAAGCTAATGGTCAAATATCTACTGCATTCTCCCTCATTAGCTTATGTTAGAATATACTTTGGTGTTATTTATGACAATTGCTGTATAACTATTAAGCTTGCAGTATTTTGAAGTGACAATTGTCAGGAGGGATTTTGAACATTGCTTTGTTAATGAAAAAAATCTTTTTGCTGTATCCTTGATGCCTTATCCTATGGTGATAGATAGGGTTTGTGCAAAATTCTATGTTACCCCCTGGTAAGGTGCTTGAGCTTTCTGTGTCTACTATCATGAATGCTGTATATATGTCATCTAGCAGAGAACATGATGCTGCCTTAAAGCATTTGGTGCCCCACTGCACAGAAGCAGTTGTGGTCATAATGGTAATGGCAGAAGATGAATCGTTCATCCTATCAACCTGAGACATAAATTTATGTAGGGAAGTAGATGGCCAAAATTACCCTGATCCTTTTAGTGGTTATTTCCTGTTCCATCTAGTAACACAGAAACACCAGATTATGTATCAATCATAATATCCTCAATATGCACCCCCTGCCATCCATACATCATACACCATGGTATTTACTGCGGGATTACTGTGTGACTGCTCACCTTGGTAACCAATCAGATGTCAGGATGTTGTATAGTGCAGAATAACTTAATGGTGGGTGGATTGTGATGAATGGTACACATGTTTCCTCCTGCTGGCCTGTTCTCATCTGATATTACTTGTCCTAAAAGCCTCATACTTTCAATCTTTTGCTGAACCTTTTGATATACTTCTTTATATTGCTGTTTGCCTATCATTTTATCTTGCACCTATCATAGTGAAGATATGTACTCCTAAAGGCACATAGAGGTGGATTCAACCTGAGGCTAACTTCAGGTGATCCTCACCTAGTTCTGGAGGATATTTATAAGGTGTATATCTTTAAGTCATAAGACACATTGAAATACCTGGTGGCTATTTCAATGGCCTTACAGTGTGCCCTGTAATGTTACGGCCTTTCTCGACAAGACAATGATTGCGACTGATACACATATATCACCAGCAATTTGTTACCGATCAGTGTACTAACTAGAATTGCCAAATCCTGACCAATCCTGGCTAAGTACCCCTAATTATGTTATCAGACTAGCATCGTAATCATTCCGATCCCTGCTATAGTGATAGTATGGAATGTATTTGCATAGCCCTTAATGCGGAAATCGAAATCTTCAAGCGTTGTAGGCTATGTAGTAGGTAAAATGATATATATATATATATATATATATATATATATCCATAGCTAATCAATACATTGTCCTTGGATTTGTCACAAGATAAATCTATTATCAGATGTTGAAAGAAGTTGAGAACAATGAAAAGACAACATTAAAAGAAAGACAAGGTTTTATATTTTGCTATGTCCTTGAAATAATGATGGAATCCTCATCCCAATGTTGCCAGAGATCCGTTGTTATTTTCACAGAGATGTTGTTATTTTCGCTGTGATTCCTTGTACCACTGCACTGCCACCTGGGGCTTCTTGTACAAACTACACTGGTTCACTGCTACATGGTTACAGTGGTTCACTCTTGAGTTTTACAAGGATCCCTGGTACCGTAAAACCCCGGTCATAAGCCAGCCCCGGTCATAAGCCTGGGGGGGTGAGTTCAGGGAAATCATATAAGCCGATTTTAGGGCCAAATTTTCCCTATTTTCTCTTTAATCTATTGTATTAAAACCCCAGTCATAAGCCTGGGGTAGAGTTGGGGGGAAATTTAGAAGCTGGTTTTGGCCCAAAATAGGAAAAAAATCTGGCTTATGACCAGGGTTTTACGGTACATTCAACAGTTATTTTTTACAGTTTGTTGTGCGCATAGAATTGTGGATCCATCCTATGCGCATAATGATAATCCTTTAGGAGTGCATAATCTACAATACAATAGGTACAAGATGAAATATTAATGATAGGCAAACAGCAATGATATGAAGAAATATATTGCAGAGTATGTAACACTATATATGAGAAAAGGCTAGCTGATGGAAACACTCTCATAGATGTACATACATACATCACATATATCACCCATCACAATCCAGATACCATTTAACCGTCCCGCACTAAACAACATCCAGACACCTGATTGGTTAACATGGTAATCCCTCAGTAAATACCATGGTGCATGATGTATGGATGACACAGGGATGGAGGATATTGTGATTGATACACAATCTGGTATTTCTGTGTTACTAGATGGAAACAGCAAATTACCACTAAAAGGATCAGGGTGATTCTGGCCGTCCATTTACCTATATTCATATCAGGTTGATAGGGGGGACAATTTGTTTTCTATCAATACCATATAACTGCAACCACAGTGGTTGGACACCAACAGTGGCGGATCCAAGATTTGGAAAAGGAGGGGCGTGGCCCAAAATATGTAATTAAAGTGCTAAGTACTGAGGAAAAGGGGGGTGCATGCCCCCACACCCCCCCCCCCCTCTAAATCTGCCACTGACCAAATGTTTTAAAGGAGCATTATGGTTTTTGTGAGATTCATGCCTGCATTATAATAGACATAGAAATCACAAGCACCTTACCGTGGCATAACCTCGAAATTTCACGCACACACATTATCTATCACCATAAAATAAGGCAGCGAGAATACAGCAAAGGGACTTTTTTTTATTTTGAGAATTTCCAAAATCCTTTTTGACAATTATAACTTCAAAATACTGCAGGCTTAATGCAATAGTTGAACAGCAATTTGCCCAAATAGCAACATAGTATATTCTAACTTAAGCTAAGTAGGGAGAATGCAGTAGATATATAAGACCATTAGCTTGTTGATACCATAAGGAGACTAAGACTTAGTCTATAGTTCTAAAGACTTCTCTCATGACACACTGAAGGCTATGGTGAGTATGCGGCACAGCTTTATCAATGTATTGATAAGATATTCAATATCTGTACATATCACTTTACCTATTAGACAGTTAAGCCTTTAATTAGAGAAAAGACAATGGTAAAGGTGAACGATGAGCAGTTTGAGCTGACCGTTTCTTCACGAGGGTGACCTGCCCGTTCTGCACGAGGCCGTTAGGCCAAGTGCGGAGTGGGCAGGTCACCCGAGTGAAGAAACAGGAAGCTCAAACTGATCAGAGTTCATCTTTACATTTATGTCAAGGTGTTTGGGTTGATAATTAATCAATATTATATCAATATAATCCATAATTAACTCTTATTTACCTGTCGTCTACGCGAAAATGCCGTGTGCCGCCATCTTGAATGTTTATGTTTCAAAAGTGCTGCGCATGCGCGATAGACCTATGACGTCATCGTGCGGATTTGGCGCCGGTTATTCAACGCAGGGGTGCAATACTCAGTCTCAGTGCATTGTCAATGGAACTACAATATTCACCTTGACATAAAATGACTTTCTTCACATCAAGACTGCCTGTTGTCCTATGCATTATGGGCTGTTAACGCATTGCTCAAAATTCCTCAGGTCCTTTATCCAGTGGCCAAACCCACGTTGAATCAATGTTGATGCAATGTTTAAACATGGTTGAATTTGAGAGTTCACACAACAGTTGTAAGCAATATTACCCCTGCTTCAGCATCTACACATCAGTGAAGGTTTTGTCAACGGACGGTTACATGTGGTGAAGTGAATGTACACGGAATCCAGAGAAGTTCATTTGATCCTTTTATTGCATAGCTGACATGAGTGTTTCATAAAGGTGGTAACAATGATAACACTCGCCAATATCTAAGCTCTGCCTCCGATCCTATAGCTCAACCTGTCGTAGGTTCTAGGTATAGGTGTAAGGTGTAAGTTGGGAGAGATAATCTTAGAATAGATAGATTGGGAGCTGCTCAAGCTACCTTTTATACTAAGGGCTTGAGCAGCTCACAGTGTTGTGAAATGTTCTGTACATGTGGCTCAATAGAATAGTGACACATGCCATAAAGAGAGAGTGCCACCTGTGGGTAGATTATGTTAATGAGGATTGAGAGGAGATTGTGAAATATCCTCTCATTCCAAATATGGCACCACAGGTGGATCGCACTTTCTCCAGTTGGACTGTGTAGATAAGGTTGGAATGTTATTACATCCGTGTACCTTATGTCACAGAGTGTCATGGAGGAAGTGTGTTTGTGATGACTAATGGATCCTGGTTCCTGCTGGGGAATACAGGAGATTATTGAGTGTAGATCATGGGCAGAGCTTAGGCTTTATATGGCGAAGAATTTAGTAAATATGAAAAATAATAATAATACCCAGAATGGTCCATTGACAGTTTAATGTGTGTGTTCAATGTTGATTCATTGTGGATATGCTGCAGGTGGGCACTTCTTAGGAAAAACTGCCTTTTCCCATAGGAGCAACACCCTCCTAGTGTCTTTATATCTACACCCTTAGTGCATGTTTGCCTTCACTGATAAGAGTACTGATGACATCAGCAGTACCCTTATCAGGGTGACTGGGGTGCCCCCTTGAGGGAGGTAGTGAAAATACTCACTGAGAGGTAAGACAAGAGCTGCATCTGTCACACCACAGAACAAAAGTGGGAATATTTATGAAAAGAAACAAATTTTCTCATAATATCTTTTTTTTTTACTTAGCCATAATAAGTTAAAAGTATGTAAATATTGGTTTATCTCAAGATTAAGCTCTTCGTGCATGGTGACCTTTAATGGGAAAGTATGAAACTGCACTTTCAAATATTGAGTACAGGCTCATCCCTGCCTGTACCATGGTACAATATCGATGGTCATACTCATTCTCTCCACACCCCAGTCATGTGTTGTTGAGGTGTAGGGTCTAGATGAAAGGGCCACTTCTTGAGTTTTGGATTGGGAGAACAACTCACTATACCACTGGATTTCTAAAAAGAAAATTATCTTTGTATAATTTGGTCTGACATTGCCTTTGTATTAGGTGGTTTCATATATTCATATCATACAGGTTTGGCTCAGAGAAATCAAAATGAGAATGAATCAGTACCATTACAACTTTCTCCTAATTATGGCTGTGGAAGGAGTCTGGGTAGGACTAGGTACCATCAGGACCCTTACCTAGTTGTGGCAGGAGTCTGTGTGGGACTAGGTACCATCAACACCCTTTCTTAGTTGTGGCAGAAGTCTGGGTAGGACTATGTACCATCAGAACCCTTACCTAAATGAGGCTTGAGTCTGGGTAGGACCAGGTACCATCATATCCCTTATCTAGTTGTGACAGGAGTTTGTACAGTACTAGGTACCGTCAGGATCCATACCCAATTGTCAGAGGAGTCTTGATAGGACATGGTACTATCAGGACCCTCTCTTACTTGTGGCAGTAGTCAGGGTAGGACTAGGTACCATCAGGACCCTTACCTATTTGTGGCAGGAATCTGGGTAGGACTAGGCACCATCAGGAGCATAACCTAGTTGTGGCAAGAGTCTGGGTAGGACTAGGTGCCATCAGGACCCTTACCTATATCTAAAGGAGATGGTCCAGGTGAGACGATCGTCCTATTGTCCTACTTGTCACCGTCCATCATACACACCTGTTGGTGCATCCACCCACCGGTCTGAGACCACTCCCCTTGTCTGTAGTTACAGATGTATTACTATTAGCGCTGACGGGTCCTCGTATATATACTTAATGGAAATGATACACATATATGTAATTAGTGTACACATGGTGTATCATCAATATTTCCCCCCTTTAGGTATTAATCATAGATGAATCATCATAGAACTGATGTATCCACTCAAATGGTACAAATGTGTAGAGGTCGACAGAAAACATCTTTGGAGAAACCGGGACTTGAACCTGGGACCCTCCAACTTCGAAGCAGAAGCTCTACCTCTGAGCTACTTCCCCTGGCCTGACGTTTCCACCTTCCACCTACACCTGGATCGGTATGACACATACATAGGGGCAGCTACCACTGGATGCCAGCCCCTGGGGGCTGGTACATCCAGAACAGGGCTGCTGGCCTTACAGCAGAGCTGGCCCCTACACATGTAAAATAATGTGTACTCACAAAAACCTTTTCTCTATTTTGTTTTGTTTTGTTTGACAAATGTTGTCTCCTACATTGTCAAACTACGGTTGTAATAAAAAATCTTTCCGCTTGATTTTGAAGAAAGACTTACAATGTACCTCCATATTCTTTTCTTAAAAGGAAAGTGACAGGTGACAGTCACCATTTTCTATGTATTCACTGATCTGTTACATCCTACAGGTAGTGTATCAACCTGCCACAGACTGCTCTAGCTATGTATTAGACATGTCTACTGAGCGCTCTTTTTTCTTCCGCTCTTTCAAGAACACCTGTCAACCCAAGGACTGGAGGAATAAAATATCTTAATGTTACCTGATGGGGGTTCCCTAACCCACTTAAAAAGGTATATATCTCCTCTTTCCTATTCCCTCAGGATGTGTGTGGTTCACATATGCGCGGGCACTGACACATTCCTCTGTTAAATTGTGTAATGTAGTTATTGCCATGAATATTACCTTAGACCTTTAAACATCTATTTCTCACTCACTGTTACCAGTTAATGTCATTAAGTCTATTCATTGACCATTTAACTCATTAAAGGCTGCTGATGCATTAATGCATCATGCCCATTAGTCGTCATGATGCACCAATGACGTGCTGGTGAGTCTGCTTGCCAGCACTTCATTGGAGCACCATGCTGACCCCCTACACATGTAAAATAATGTGTACTCACAAAAACCTTTTCTCTATTTTGTTTTGTTTTGTTTGACAAATGTTGTCTCCTACATTGTCAAACTACGGTTGTAATAAAAAATCTTTCCGCTTGATTTTGAAGAAAGACTTACAATGTACCTCCATATTCTTTTCTTAAAAGGAAAGTGACAGGTGACAGTCACCATTTTCTATGTATTCACTGATCTGTTACATCCTACAGGTAGTGTATCAACCTGCCACAGACTGCTCTAGCTATGTATTAGACATGTCTACTGAGCGCTCTTTTTTCTTCCGCTCTTTCAAGAACACCTGTCAACCCAAGGACTGGAGGAATAAAATATCTTAATGTTACCTGATGGGGCGCCCTAGCCCACTTAAAAAGGTCTATATCTCCTCTTTCCTATTCCCTCAGGATGTGTGTGGTGCACATATGTGCGGGCACTGACACATTCCTCTGTTAAATTGTGTAATGTAGTTCTCGCCATAAATATGACCTTAGCTGTCGAAATGGCGTTAAACATCTATTACTCACTCACTGTTACCTGATGATGTCATTAAGTCTCTTCATTGACCATTTAACTCATTAAAGGCTGCTGTTGCATCAATGCATCATGCCCATTGGTAGTCATGATGCACCAATGACGTGCTGGTGAGTCTGCTTGCCAGCACTTCATTGGTGAATCATGCTGACCCTCTGGGAGTTACTGTATCAATCCCATAGGGTCGTCATGAGTGCTGGCGAGCAGTCTCGCCAGCACTTCATTGGTGCATCATGACGACCAATGGGCATGATGCACTCCTGCATTAGCAGCTCTTAAAGGGTTAAGGACACCTGTCAACCCAAGGACTGGAGGAATCAAATATCTTAAATGCGCTCTGAATCGAGGAACTACGTCCGCCGACGTTAGCACTGTGGCGGACGTAGCCGATTCAGAGCTCCTTTAATGTTACCTGATGATGTCATTCAGTCTCTTTATTGACCCTTTAAAATCTACATAATGCAGCCTTGGTGCACACTGCCCTCCTGCATTAAAACAGGGATAGGACAGAATATATTAGAGCAGTATACAACCCTATAAGTGTGTTTTTCTCATACACACAAACACTCAGCGCTCTCCTCCTGCATATTTTCTTTCTCTAGATCTATTTATCATAGCATATCACTAAAGACCACCTGACATCTAAGATTGGTTTCAACCTTTTCACTGGTACTTGTATCTTTCTCTTAATCATCTACAGCACACCATTACAGTTGTATCTAACATTACCAGCGCCAAACTATGAGACAAACACAAGCTTATTTTACACTTCACACAACTTTGTCCTTCAAAATTACACAGGGGCAGCTATTTCACAGAGTTATCGACGCCCACACCTGTTCACATAAACAGTATAAGGTCTGTCTGCTAACTATACACAAATAGAGGGATGAGGTACATTCTGATTGAGAGACGGATATACCAAGCTAAAATGGTCTTTGATTGGTTCAAGCACCACCCTGAGGTGTGAGTCTCCCAGCAGTGTAGGCTGAAAAGACCCGATTGCTGCCTTTTGGTACCAAGGTACCTATAACTTAAAGAACATTAGGGTGATATAGATAACCCACAGAATTGTCATCTATATCGTGGCAATACAATGCACTAGTAGATATAATTGTCAATTGCACTATGGAAACATGACATAGTAGCAAACAGAATTGTCAGTTACCATGGTGACATGAAAGAGTATACAGAATTTTCATTTCTACAAGGGTAACATAGCATAGTACAGATTTGTCATTTCTATAACGGTAACACGACACAGTAGTATACAGAATTGTCAGTTACCATGGTAACATGACATCAGTTTTATAATAGTAACATGACATGGTAGTATACAGAATTGTCAATTACCATGGTAACATGACATAGTAGTATACAAAATTGTCAGTTTTATAATGGTAACATGACATAGTAGCTTACAGAATTGCCAGTTTTATAATGGTGACATGACGTTGTAGTATACAAAATTGTCAGTTTTATAATGGTAACATGACATAGTAGTATACAGAATTGTCAGTTTTATAATGGTAACATGACATAGTAGTATACAGAATTGTCAGTTTTATAATGGTAACATGACGTAGTAGTATACAGAATTGTCAGTTTTATAATGGTAACATGACATAGTAATATACAGAATTGTCAGTTACCATGGTAACATGACATAGTAGTATACAGAATTGTCAGTTACCCTGGTAACATGACACAGTAGTATACAGAATTGTCAGTTACCCTGGTAACATGACACAGTAGTATACAGAATTGTCAGTTACCATGGTAAAATGACATAGTAGTATGCAGAATTGTCAGTGTTATCATGTAACATGGCATATACAGAGTTGTATAATATCATATCATAATATAATATCATTGTTCCATGTTACAGTAGTGCACAGAATTTGTAAGTTGCACATTCATATGATGGTAGGGTAGAACACAAAAGAGTGACGCTGTCACAGCTTGGTAATGACATATGATTGTGACAGGTGATGAATGTTCAGGGCCATCAATTAAACATGTGAGCTTGGAATTCTCCCACTATCAGGTTCATATGGTACTGGGGATGGCATTTAGCTGTGATTGAAAGATGAATAATTCACTGTGGGTTAATGGGTGCTACACGGAATCTCCATGGGCTTGTTCGCTGTTCAGTGTTTGACCAATAGGTGAATAAGGGCAGTGGTTCATTATGCCTATCCTATTAGAAGTGTTTCATCTCAGTAGTGCTTAATGTAGTGCTGGTGTGTTTCTCACTATAGACACATTGACTATGACCATATAAGCACTGTACAGATACACAGTCATAGAGCGGTTCAATGGTGAAGGGTATGGTCTGATTAGTAGCTAAATATATATGGGCATGCAGTACTGACTCAATCCTACAGGCAGTTCATACAGGCCATGTATATCACACAGACTATTCTGTCTAATCACTGCAGGCTTTTTAAGGTGCATCTTGCATCAATCTGGTTGCTTTGATCTTTCCAGTACCTGATCAAGCAAAGGCCGCTTAATAAAGCTGTCATGCAATGAGGAATACTGTAAACTACATTAGATAAATAAGCAAAAGGCGTCGTTGAATACGGACAGCCTCACCTCGGTGAATACGATGCAAATTTATTCCCTGGAATGGATATTTGCATTTATGTCATGGCCTAGGGGGTTATTTTGCCTTTAAATAAAGAAAAACAGCTCAGATCTGTTCAAAATCCAAGATGGCAGACACCCATTGAATACAGACACATTGTATTCAATGCCCCCCATTGAATACGGCGGTTCTAGTACTAATCTATAGTGACGGTCGTATCAGCCATGACATAATTATACCTCTTCTCTCTGATACAGGCACCATCTACTGCATTAGCACATTTAGATGCATACAGAATCTCTTTACCATGTAACCATAATGATATGGCTCAGTGTGTCAGCTTGAGTGGTTTGTATTTATATACCATGTAGCTAACACGGTCTATTTAAGACAACTGTGCTAAAGTGGTCTGGATATAGCTCTTAATGCACTACAATTTGTTCTTATATAAGTGATTACTTAGACCCCCATGACTATCAACTGCCATCACTAAAACTATGAAGCACCCTGCATGCTTTGTAGAATTCTATGCAGGTAGTTATCTCATTGGTTGATAACCCATCCTGCTTGCTAGCTATAGGGTTCATGTTAAGTACAGAAATGTTAGGTCTCACATATAGATTTGACACACGTGGTTAAGGTACAGATAGTTCTGTCCCTATGCATCATGTTGACCCTATGTGTTCCTGGAGGGCCCGCGTGATGCAACGATAATACAAGAGGGGAGGCCCTCTGTGTACACAGCGAAAAGAAGACTGATCACTTTGACACATACTGCACAGGTCACAATTGTCTCCCACATGACATGCATGAAAGGCATGTTGAATGAGGTTGACACTCTCACATTTGGTTCGTCAACTCCACTTGACATGCGTAATGAAGACAGTTGTCATGGTGACATATGTGCCATGTCTTAATGACATGTGCTCTATGTGTCAAATCAAGTTGACATGGATATACATGTCATTTCGTCAGGAAGACTTTTTCATAGAACAAGGTGAAGGCTATAAGACAGCTGGCCCGCTGTTAATCACCTTCTTGCATGTCACATCATGTCTATACTGGTATTGTGGGGAGTCAATCGGGGCACAGCTGGTGAGCAGCGAGTTATCACTGATGATATCAATGGATCATCAATGGGCGGTTGGCCTTGTGATTGATGTTTAGTGTGGGCACAATGTACACACTTGCCCCCTAGAAATACAATACTAGATGCAGGGTACTTGTTGATAACCCATCCTACTTGCTCGCTATAGGGTTCACAATAAGTACGAAACATGCTGACGTCTTACATGTGACACCTGGTGGTATGATACAGGTAAATCTGTCCCCAGGTAAACCTTAAGGACATAGCTTATATAAGACTGTTACAAAATGTGTGTGTTCTGCTTTACGAGAAGAAATGTTAGGGTCGACAGTTTTATAACATTGATTTGTCCTTGCTTTGACCATTGATGAAATGTGCCAGGTGATCACTTGAATTTCAAGGACAGGCAGGTAGCCTCCTTTGGTTGCCATGAGCCATGAATGTAGCCCAGGAGGGTGTTGCTCCTATAGTAAATAGAGCTGTCAGTATGACCACTTGTGAGCAACATGAGAGAAAAGTTATAACTACATGAAAATAAAGTACTGGAAATGAGGCCCTTTTTAGCCAGTACTACCTTTTACAATAGGAGCAACACTCTCCTGGTGGGTAGCTAACTGTGCATCTAGTTGATTCTATGGGATTGATATACACTCCTGGAGGGTCAGCAAATTCAGACTCACCAGTTCTTTAGAGCAATAATGCATTAGTGCTGCAGGAGGGTGTTGCTCCTATAGTAAAAGGAAGAGCTGGCTAAAAATGCCATCGTTTCTAGTCCTTTCTTTTCATGTAGCTATAACTTGTCCCTTTTGTTGCTCACAAGTGGTCATTCAAGTACGGTGCTAAAAAAGGGGGATATGAGTAGGTACCTAGTTGGGAGAAGTCAGTCAGTATAATATACTACAGAGTGTGTGACATGAGTAGGCACCTGATAGTGCAGCTCTCACTGTTTTAAACAAGGCAGGTGACTTTTCAGACTGATGTGGTGAGTGCAAGTACTTCGGTGAAGCAGTGCATGCCTTGTTTAGAAAAGAGGGCACATACTCACAGCAACACCCTCCGGGTTCTATTTGTGCTTTCACTTAGTTTGATACCTTCTAAGAGATCAGGAGTGTGTTGCTCCTATGGTAAAAGGTAGTACAGACTAAGAAGTGCCTTTTCTGCAGAACTGGCTCTCCATGTAGAGATAACTTGTCACTTGTATTGCTCACAAGTGGTCATGCTGGTACGGTGCCAGAAAAGGGTGATTTGAGTAGTACCTACTCGGGAGAAGTCAGTCAGTATAGTATAGAGTGTGTGCCATGAGTAGGTACCTGATAGTGCAGCTCTCTCTATTCTAAACAAGGCAGGTAGTTTTTCAGAATAATGTGGTGAGTGCAAGTTGAATGGTGAAGCAGAGCGTGCCTTGTTTTGAAAAGAGGGCACATACTGACAGCTCTATTTACTATAGGAGCAACACCCTCCAGTTAAGAACGATTATACTCATACAGTGTTTGTCTGAATCTAATTATATTAATAAACCTTTGAAGGGCAAAGTAAACTACATGTCGTTGATATCCATAGATAAATACGAGTTTCACATCTGGCAGTTTTGAGCCTTATGTAAAGTGGGTATTCCATTGCCGTCGATCGGCCGATATTTTGCTAATCCGATTATTTTTGATTATACAAAAGTCTAGAAAAATCGGTTGGATCAGTGGAATACCCGCTTAAGGAATATAGTACTTAACATCAAGGTTAGGAGGCGATAGATTAAATCTTAACTTGGCAAACAACTAGCTCTTAACCCTTCAAGGTATGGAGGCCATTTCCTAAGGCACTATGACTGCACAAAGCCACTACGATTTGAAACTCCAACACCCTTTTTTCATGTTAATTTATTTTGGTAGTCTTTGTGCTAATAAACACGATTTTGACATACTTACTAAAATAGGCATTACTATAAGGTAGACACTACAAACTGCAAAATCTTCTCCATATAATTATTTTCCATGGACTATGGTTGTTCGTTTTCTTTGATAAATGGCATTAAATTACATAGGAGAAGGATTCTAAATGATATCCTAATGGTGTACACTTCAGTATTGCAGTTATAGACATGTTTTAAAACAGCCTCCATACATATTCAATGCAGTACCAGCTGCATTTAGTCTTTTCTAACATCACCATTATGTGCACTACGCATATAAGGTGCACCATTATGTGCACCACGCATATAAGGTGCACCCCAAGTTGAAGGAAAGAATATAAGGCACAGGAAGAATTTTATTCAGTACTTGAGTATGTATCTACACAAAGATAAATCCCCACCCATCACACGTATCCCTATCATTAGCTGACTCTATAATAAAGGTGATAAATGCAATCACATCCTTCATATGGTAAAGTTATCAAAAAGTATTGGGTAACTCACCAGCACTGCATTGGTGCATCATACCAAATCTCAAAAGGTGTATCAACCTGGAAGGCATTTCTCAACATCGTACAACTAGACAAAGCCGCTACGATTTGAAAACCCGTAGAGTGGGTGATCCTATGCAATGAGCTATGACCGCTCTGTATTATCACTACTAATTTGGTAGGGCAGTCGTACCAGGGCAATCATGAGTGACCAGTAGATGCAGAACTGTAATAGCATCAGAGTGAGGGATCCCACTATAATTTGGAAAGAAGGGTCTAGTCATAGCATCTTGAGAAATGCCTTCCTGGTAGCATAAGATGAGCATAATGCATGAAAGCTGTGTTGGTGAGATACTCATGAGGACTACCTATTTATGTCATGGCTGATACGAACGTCATTATAGGTTAGTACTAGAACCGCCGTATTCAATGGGGGGCATTGAATACAATGTGTCCGTATTCAATGGGTGTCTGCCATCTTGGATTTTGAACAAATCTGAGCTGATTTTTTTTTTAGTGAAAAGCAAAATAACGCCCTAGGCCATGACATAAATGCAAATGTCCACTTCCATGGGATGTTTTACATTGTATTCCCCTCTGTGGGACTGGCAAATGTAAAAATATCGAGAACATTTGCTTATGTGCATCATGACTACAAATAGGCATACATCTGTGGTCCCCAAAGGGTTAGTAGAGTCATATGTGACATGATCTGCCAAAAAGGGGTCTTAGTGCAGAGGGTTCTAAGACCCCTTTTTCCAGTCCATGCCACATATGCACACAGGTATTGAACAGGTAATCAATACTTTGCCAAGGCTGTGCCATTAACTTGGCCTTGACTGTGTCACAAGAAACATCTTTTGTATAATAGTCTTGGCCTGCCTATGATATTGACAAACTAATGGTTTTATACCTGATGCATCTCATTAATGAAGTATCATCAAATCCACTGATTGCCTATATTTGGACATACATATTAAAGTAATACATTGTTTTGCTACTGACAACTTAATATTGATTGTTTTGGCAAACACACAACATTTTTTTACTCATGGTGATTGGTCTTTGGCCTCAGATCAAAACAACAAGTTGCTACTGGAGGGGACAGTGTCCTTGACCTTGACCTAATGACTGAGCTACTCCAGGGCCACAAAGACCCACATCCGGGACAGTATACATGTATCGCATAGGGGCAAAGGGGTTTCAATGTTAGTAAATTCACTCATTCCTATATCTTTCTTAGTTTCATGGTTTTGAAAATGGTTATCTGACAAAAATGGTTCTCTGACAATAATACATTTGAATTGGCCTTTGGTAAATATTGATAAGAATAAGTCCATTTAACCGAGGGGTGAGGA
The DNA here is from genome assembly GCA_949317995.1 of Acholoe squamosa. Classification (NCBI taxonomy): domain Eukaryota; kingdom Metazoa; phylum Annelida; class Polychaeta; order Phyllodocida; family Polynoidae; genus Acholoe; species Acholoe squamosa. Next base: position 66,615,017 of record OX439047.1, read on the forward strand.
TGAAACCCCAATACACCCCAAGATACAAAAAGGAATTTTTGAGAAAAGATGCATTAATGCAGTCCTAATGAACAACCCCCTACATTCATGCCAGTGTGGGATCCAGGATTTTGAAGGGGAGGGACCCCTCATTCAGCCCCTAATTTTGGCTAAATTCTAGGGTAAAAAAAGTTAGGTAAACTCTTTAGTACTGGGAAAAAGGGCGCATGCCCTCCCCCTCTAAATCCGCCACTGCCATGCACCAGGCTGACCCTCAGAGTTGACGCACATTTTACACTAAAGCACTGGTTCCACAGGCATAAATCCGTCGGATTAACACTAATCCGACCGATTTTTTTCTATACTTTTGATATATTATAAATCGTCGGATTACGGCTATTCCGACCGATTGTATGGCTGTGGAACCAACGCTTAAGACGAGTTCATGTGTTTTTGCAGTGACAGTTCTAAGATCCCCTTCAATTCAGCAAAACCTTAACTCACTGCACACATGGCATGTTTAGAGTAAAGTGAAGGCTAAGTCTAAACGTCTGACCCTGCTGTAGATCACCTACTCACATGTCACATAGAATTAGCAGCATATCACACGAGTATTGGCTTGAAAACTCTCCAGGGTTAGATTGATTCCTATCCTACTACTAAAGCTTGACACTCAACCAAGAAGTGTAACCAGGACCAGGTCTGGTACGAGATCAGAGCCAGAAGTCGCTGATATTATGGAACAAGTTATTAATGGATAATTCATGACGCGTGTGTTAGCAAAGGATAATTACACGAGGGCATAGCCCGAGTGTAATTATCCTTTGCTAACACACACAAGTCATGAATTATCCATTAACTACTTATTTTATTACATGATTAATCAATAGATAATCAATAGAATATCAATAAATTCAAAAAAAAAAATCGGACCGGGACCTGGACTTGACATGCTACTGACTGCTCCATATCTTCTACGAAGCCAAAAAGGTGGACGTTCGCCGGGACCAGGACTTGTCCCGCCTACCTCAAGCAGCTGAGCACAATGCGCTAAGGTTATAATGCTATTCTAACCTTGCGCATGTGAGAGTTGTTGTAGGGGGTCACAACCATATCAATGACTTATAGAGACTTGGTTCTAACCAAGCATTTCTCGTCAGTCCCTGTGGCGCAATGCATAGGGAGTTGGATTTGGGATCAGGAGACTGCAGGTTCGACCCCTACCCTGGCAATGAAGATTTTGAAGGTTTTAACATGTTACATATGACATGTAAGGTGTGCATGTTATCCATGGATAACAGCACCGGGTGCCTGTTATCCTTGGATAACCGCACACCTTACAAAAGTCATGATGCATGCATCATGCCATGCAATATCGACAGGTATGTGCATGGGAATCCAGAAAAAGCACCCAAAATCACAGAAGTTGTGTAATAAAGCATGCTAATTGTATTGTAAGGTCTCTATAGGGACCAATCGAGTGATGTATGTACGAAGACATGATCCACCCATCTCACCTTTTCCTGTGAGAAAGTGGCCAGCTGTATATATCATAATCCTTTGTACATTTCGAGAACCAGCAGCACAGCGAGACTTTGGCACCACTTTGGTTGGGAACAGCCTTATGGATTGTATATGATAGCTGGTCACTGTCAATACTTCACATCCAAGTTTCTATAACAAGTGGGGATTTCACAGGGATTGCTGAATGTACTGCAGAGTGGAAATAGTGTTTGGATCTTCCGGGACTCGAACACGGGACCCTCTGATTATGAAGCCAATGCCCTGTCACTGAGCCACAGGCCCTTGCCTACCATCATTAACTTACCGACCACACCTGGATTGGTAGGACACACATAGGGGACAATGATTACCTGGTGACTCGCCCCTGGGGGTTCGTTCAACAGGGAACAGGAAATTACTGCCCCTACACTCTCATTATACAAATGCCACCCCCTGCCGAGCCATAGGATAGCGGAGTTGTGGACTGCATCTAGGTGGTGATGAGCTGATTACTAATAAGTTGATCCTTTAATGCTTGAGCTGGTTGTTTTGCCCCATTCCCTTCCACCCCAGCCATACTTAGGTATAATAGGTTCCGGTGCCTGACGCTGATGTGGTTAGTTGACGACATGGCCAACCTTGGCCCTGACTGGCCCAGCCAAAAGGAAGAGGTGAAGCGTAATCATTGTCAATTATGGCTATTTTATCTTATGCCAAGTGGGAGCAGATGGTAGACCTGAAAGTACGTACCCCTACCTCCCCTGCCAATTACCGGTATGATGCAGTCAGTTAGAGGTACCGTAAACTCCCGCGTAGAAGACACGCTGCGCGTAGAAGACGCACCCCAAACTCAGCACATGCATTTTCGCGTATAAGACGCACATTTTAAGGCTGAAATTTGTAAGATTAGTACATTTCTATAGTAAAATTACCCCTCGTATAAGACGCACCCCCAACTTGAGAGAAAGCTCCAGCATTTTGTTTGGCATAGAGGACGCGTCTTATACGCGGGAGATTACGGTATATAGCAGGGAGCTCTCATGCCCTGGGACTGACATGATGCACTCCCAGATGAGGGCTGCATTCATGCATCATGATGCCCAATGTGAATCAGGGGCGTAGGAAGGAAATTTTTTTATTGGGGGGGCCCAGGGGTCTCAGTTGGGGGGCCTGCTATATTTTTATATAGGCTTATATAGGGAACTTCCTTATTATTGGGGGGCACAGGCCCCCTGCCCCCCCCCCCCTTTTACTACGCCCCTGTGAATCATGTATTAATACAATACCATAATACCATTTAAGCGCAGTAACAAATAAGCACCGGTCTCAAGTAAGCGCCAGTCTTGAATAAGCGACGGGAGTATACGAGTAATGAAATTAATCTTAAGCACTACAAACAGTATTCAAATAAGCAGCTGTCTCATATAAGCGTCAGAGGGACAGTAGGATTGAAAACAATGAGCACCCGGGAGCATATACAGGCAACTGTGGTATGCCCCTTAAAGTGTTATGGACAGCTGAGCTAAATGGGTAATCTGAGCACCAAGACTATCTGACTCTAATGTGTCTACTGTAGACCAGTGCCAGGTAGCAGCACTGGAGGGTGCTGCTCCTATGGGAAAAGGTAGATTTGACTAAGTCTAAGAAGTGCCTCACCTGCAGCAGTGTCTCTTTAGTTCTAGCGTGTTTTTTCTTTTGTGTTGCACACAAGTTGTAAACACAAGAGAATTTGAAAGAGTGTGTGACAAAAGTAGGTATCTTATAGTAGAGCACACAGTATTTTTAAGCAAGGCAGGTGCCTTTTCAGACTTATATGGTGAGTGCAAGTTGGATGCTGAAGCAGAGCGTAACTTCGTTGGAAAAGAGGGCACCTACTCCCAGCTCTATTTAGCCTATGGGCAACACCCTCCTGTATTAGCAGCATAGGATTTCTCTTTCACCTGCTGAGATATAACGGGGGCGGGGTTCTAGATGATGCCACAGAAGGGTCCCCAGGGCATGATAAGAAATGTTATGTCAAGGAAGGGTGGCTTTTCAGAGAAGTTTTTGATTATGTTTTTGGACTATCCTTATGGAAACCTTTTGAGAATGTACCACATGCCCCCCGGCCCATCCATGGTCAACGTGTTGAATCAATTTTTCCACCCCCTCAATTCTCACAACCTATTGGACCCCCGCCTTTGTTGGATGTGATCAATCCTTGAGGTCTTGTTCATGGTGAGAAAACTACACTCCTTTCAGGTGGCCTAGGGAAGCCCATTTATATAGTCAAAGGAGTCTACCCTTAACTAAGGGAAGCTCAATAGAATATATATAATGTAGATAGATTTTGATGATTTAAAAGGTTTATAATATTCCCATAGATATCCTTGGGCTGCTGGTGAAAGACTCTACATATTAACCCTTTGAAGGCCGCAGATACAGGAGTGCATCATGCCCATCAGGATGCACCAACACTGCACGCCACCACTTCATTGGGGCATCAGCACTTCATTGGAGCATCATGCCGACCCTCCAGGGTTGATACATATACTCCCGGAGGGTCGGCATGATGCGCCAATGAAGTTGGTGCATCATGACGACCAATGGGCATGATGCATTGATGCATCAGCGGCCTTTAAAGAGTTAAATACATGCAGTATAATGCAAACTTACCTGAGGGAAACCTGGTACCTCTTCTGCCTCCTCCATGGTGCTACACCTTACATAGTAACCCTCCTCCTACTGGTAGGTATAGTGTTAATGTACAACTACAATAGATGTATGTATGTGTTAGAATATGAGGCACACTGCTTTAGTGTCCTCCTGGTATAGTCCTACTGCTACACCTGTGTGTGTCACCACACTGATAGGAGGAGCTGCTATTTTCTCACTCCTACTTCTACCACCTGCTACCACAGTAACAACTCTCTCGACCAGCCACTACTGACACCAGGTCAATATAACTATAGCCTGGGATCAGGCTTACATTCCACTTGTGGGTTCCAGTTTACTATATAATTGACATTGATTATTTCCTTGATCTACAAGCTGAGTTTCTATCAGGCTTTTTTTCCCTGTAGTGATGTTTGTTTGGAGATGTTATTCTCCACAAAGTCTGATTTCAACTGAAAGTGAGGTATGAGTCCAGACTGAAGAGTGTGAGCGGTAATGGGGTAGATGATATAGCCTGCAATGTTAATAACCCACTACACACTGGTCACCATCCTCCTAGTTTCCCACTGCACCCACACGACGTCACCAGCGCCAGGGACGCCACGCGCGCGTTCCTGATCAAAACGTTCGTGGTTCGCGCACTGTACGATAGCACTGTCGCAGCCTGACCGTTGTTCGACTGAAACATTACCCCAGGTAAACAAGCAAATACTTATTAGTAGGCTACCTGAGATAGACAAGAAAACTGACCAATCACGGACCAGGGACAGCAGCAGCAGGTGGAGGAGGCCAGCAGCTGCTATAGACAATATGGCAGAGTTCTAACTCATACTTTTAGGCTGCAAACATGGTGTGAACACACTGATATCTTAGTTTGTGTGTAGAATTTCGCTCTCTAGTATATTTTTACTGACTAAATTGTAAATATATGGAGATAGAGAGTAAAGACAACCACTATCATTGCATAATTTCTTATAATGGGCATATCTACAATAACATCCCAGGTACACATCCCACCCCTACCTTACCCCAGGTACACATCTCACCCCTACCTTACCCCAGGTACACATCCCACCCATACCTTACCCCAAGTACACATCACACCCCTACCTTACCCCAGGTACACATCTCACCCCTACCTTACCGCAGGTACACATCCCATCCCTACCTTACCGCAGGTACACATCCCATCCCTACCTTACCCTAGGTACACATCACATCCCTACCTTACCCCAGGTACACATCCCACCCCTACCTTACCTCAGGTACACATCCCACCCCTACCTTACCCCAGGTACACATCTCACCCCTATGTTACCACAGATACACAACAAAACCCAACCTGAGATACACTATAGACCCTTTGACTACCTGAGGTACACTATGGACACCTTGCTTACTCGAGATACTGGGTATGGGTGGGTAAACTACCTGTATACCTTGGGTAATATATGTATGGGGTAGACTACCTGGGGTAAGGTATTGGTGGGTAGACTACCTGGGGTAAGATATGGGTGGATAGGTTACCTGGGGTAATGAATGGGTGGTTAGGTTACCTGGGGTAATGTATGGATGGGTAGGTTACCTGTGGTAATGTATGGATGGGCAGGTTACCTGGGGTAATGTATGGATGGGTAGGTTACCTGGGGTAATGTATGGATGGGTAGGTTACCTGTGGTAATGTATGGATGGGTAGGTTACCTGTGGTAATGTATGGATGGGTAGGTTACCTGGGGTGGGTAGGTTACCTGTGGTAATGTATGGATGCATAGGGTACTTGGGGTAAAGTAGACTTTGACAATTGTTGTCAGCATACTGTATACTGGGATAGCTAGACATGTCCGAAATAGAAAACTATGCCATGGTAGCGGTATTCTGTGCTCTAATTCTCAATATATTTGTTATTCAGTCAGTAAAATTAATTTACAGAGCATAATTCTACATAGAAATGCATATATCAGTGTTTTTACATCACACATACAGTCCCAAACTACGATCTACAGCCACTGCCATGTTATTTATAGCAGCTGCTGGCCCCCTCCACCTGCTGCTGTGCACTCTGGCCTCTGATTGGTCACTTTCCTTGTCTCTCTGGGGTAGACTACTAATGAGCTAGACCTAGTTTACCTGGGGTAACGTCTCAGTCGAACAACGGTCAGGCTGCAGCACTGTCACCAATTGGCGTCTGCTTCCTGATGGTGATCTCCAAGCAGAGGTTTTTTGTATGTGGGGAGTGGGAAGAGAGGGGTAGGATGTGCTTGGAGATGTGTTTGGGTGTGGCAGTACTTAAGAGATGTAAGTGGCGATGTATAACAGTGCTTTTGTTACGGTTTCTATAATGATTTCCTTATTTATCTGTATAAATAGTGTATAGCAGTGCATTATACTATACTGGCCTGTCTTAGCATTGAAATTAACGCATCAATATCAGCTATTGCCAGGTAGGGGGGTGAGGGGGGGGGGGCTTGTTAGATTCAGGGGTTATTTTTTTTTTAAAAAGAGCTCCTTAGGGGAAGGGGGCAAAGCCCAATAAATCTTCACACTGGAAATTGGTCCACAAAAATCTACCAAGCCCACCCCTCTCCAACTGCCAATAGATGACTCAGCCCTAAAGGAACAGGAACATAGAGACACCATGAGTCCAAAAATGGTTAAAGTATATGTACAGGTGGTGAGGTACAATGGTGTTTTTGACAATGGTGTTGATGATCATCTGTTAGAATCAGATAGTTGTTGAGGGCTTGGTCGGTATAATACATAAGCAAATGTCCATGACCAGGGAATACATTTACATCGTATTCACTGAGGTGAGGCTGTCCGTATTCAACGACGCCTTATAGGCGGAGTTGAATGCAGACAGGCCTCACCGAGGTGAATACGATGTAAATGTATTCCCTGGTCATGGACATTTGCATTTATGTCATGGCCTAGGGGGTTATTTTGCCCTTAAATAAAGAAAAACAGCTCAGATCTGTTCAAAATCCAAGATGGTGGACACCCATTGAATACAGACACATTGTATTCAATGCCCCCCATTGAATACGGCGGTTCTAGTACTAATCTATAGTGACAGTTGTATCAGCCATGACATAAATATAATAACCTCCTGTATCTGGTCTTGTGTGTAAGCTGTGAGAAGATCTATTTATGTAGACAAGATCTGACAGTCTACGCTGTAAGGGCCGCTGATGCATTAATGCATCATGCCTATTGGTCATCATGACGCATGAATGTAGCCCTGGCGAGTAACTCACCAGGGCTGCATTCATGCATCATGATGACCCTAAGGGATTAATACACAAACTCCCATTGAGTCATCATGATGCGCAAATGAAGTGCTGGCGATCAGTCTCGCCAGCACTTCATTGGTGCATCATGACGACCAATGGGCATGATGCACCTCTGCATCAGTGGCCCTTAAAGGGTTAAGTAGAATAGACATGTTACATCCTATATTCAGTGCCGGCTGTGCACCTTACTGGTTGAGGTCCATGCTATGGGTTGATTTGAGGATCATGTAACCTTCATCTAATGCTAGCCGGACCAAGGCCAAGACGATACAGCCAATGTAGCACTGGGAGAAAGGGCCAGGGACACCTGCAGGTGGGCAATATAGCACTGGGAGAAAGGGCCAGGGACACCTGCAGGTGGGCAATGTAGCACTGGGGGAAAGGGCCAGGGACACCTGCAGGTGGGCAATGTAGCACTGGGGGAAAGGGCCGGGGACACCTGCAGGTGGGTAATGTAGCACTGGGGGAAAGGGCCAGGGACACCTGCAGGTGGGCAATGTAGCACTGGGGGAAAGGGCCAGGGACACCTGCAGGTGGGTAATGTAACACTGGGAGAAAGGGCCAGGGACACCTGCAGGTGTGCAATGTAGCACTGGGGGAAAGGGCCAGGGACACCTTCAGGTGGGCAATGTAGCACTGGGAGAAAGGGCCAGGGACACCTTCAGGTGGGCAATGTAGCACTGAGAGAAAGGGCCAGGGACACCTGCTGGTGGTAATGTAGTATTGGGGGAAGGAGCCAGGGACACCTGCAGGTGGGCAATGTAGCACTGGGAGAAAGGGCCAGGGACACCTTCAGGTGGGCAATGTAGCACTGGGGGAAAGGGCCGGGGACACCTGCTGGTGGGCAATGTAGCAATGGGAGAAAGGGCCAGGGACACCTGCAGGTGGGCAATGTAGCACTGAGAGAAAGGGCCAGGGACACCTGCAGGTGGGCAATGTAGCACTGGGAGAAAGGGCCAGGGACACCTTCAGGTGGGCAATGTAGCACTGGGGGAAAGGGCCAGGGACACCTGCAGGTGGGCAATGTAGCACTGGGAGAAAGGGCCAGGGACACCTGCAGGTGGGCAATGTAGCACTGGGAGAAAGGACCAGGGACACCTTCAGGTGGGCAATGTGGCCATGGGGGAAAGGGCCAGGGACACCTGCAGGTGGGCAATGTGGCACTGGGAGAAAGGGCCAGGGACACCTGCAGGTGGGCAATGTAGCACTGGGAGAAAGGGCCAGGGACACCTTCAGGTGGGCAATGTAGTACTGAGAGAAAGGGCCAGGGACACCTGCTGGTGGTAATGTAGCATTGGGGGAAAGGGCCGGGGACACCTGCAGGTGGGCAATGTAGCAGTACACAGGTAGTACATATCGTTTTGAGGTACCAGTTGCCCCTAGATGGTTGAAGGTATTGTAATGGTCAGCGGAAAATGTCATGGAGAGACCAGGACTCGAAACCGGGACCCTCCAACTTCGAAGCGGAAGCTCTACCCCAGAGCTACTTCCCCTGGCCTGACATTCTCTACCTTCCAAGTACACCTGGATCGGTATGATACACACACTAGGGGCCAGTGATTACCTGGTACTGAGCTCTCTAGAGATCCCCCTCGCGAGGCAGGACCACTCGGTACGGGGAATTACTGCCCCTACAGTTTCATTGTACAGGTAGCACATGTTGGATTGAGATACTTTGCTGCCCTTCAAGGGTTAATTAACCCTTTTCAGGCCGCTAATGCATTGAAGCATCATGCCTATTGGTTTTTATGGTGCATGAATGCAGCCCTGGCGAGTAACTCGCCAGTGCTGCATCCATGCATCATGCAAACTGTACAGGGTTGATACACTCCCAAAGGGTCGGCATGATGCACCAATGAAGTGCTGGTGAGCAGTCTCACCAGCACTTCATTGGTGCATCATGCCGACCATGGGCATTTCCACCATGGGCATGATGCATTCCTGCATCAGTGGCCTTTAAAAGGTTAAGGGTGTTTTCTTTTGTACAACAGGTAGCAGTGTGTGAGGTGCAGAGAGGGAGAGACATAAAGACAGGTGAGGCCAGGAAGAAAAAAGGAAATAAATGTCTGTGTCCAGTTATGATGGGTAAAGGTCTAGTACAGATAGGTCAGATTCTTCTTCTTTTCTTTTTAGTTTTGGTTTATTGTTCTTTTATTTTTTACTTGGGCCAGAATTAATCTGATATCGTCTTCTGAACTGCTCTGGTGCCTTATGACTGCAAGATGGCTGAAATGGTCTAAGATAAGGTCATATTTCTTTAAAAAAAAAAAAGGAGAAAATATTGAAGGATACAAATAAACCGATCAATCCACTATATTTCCCTAGGCTATTGTAAACCCCAGCCTATAAGCAGTAGCTTATAAACCATTTCAGGACCTGTTGAGGCTTATAAGATTCTCCCAAACTCAGTGTGCAGCTTGTACGAGGGGCTTTGTATCATATAGCCTTTATGAAGGGATGTCGACCCTTACAGGCCTCAGGTGCAGCTTATAGATAGAACTAAACGACCGTGGTGTACGAGGTGGCCGACCCACCACGAGGGGTGGATCAGCCACCGAGGACACCAGGGGAGTTTAGTTCTATATTTATTTTACGTTTTTAGAGGTTTAAATAAGGAAAAATTATCAAAATCAGGTACCATAGTTCCCTGTAAAAGCGCCGGTCCGCCATTTTGAATGTTTACATGCACCCAGAATGAGGCTGCAGTGGTGGATCGGCTGCTGTGGTGGATCGGCAGACGTTACGCCACTGGGGGTGTGCGGATCGGCTCCGTAATGCTATCTCTACGGGAAGAAGTTATTCACATTAAATAAAAAGCCTTCTCCCATAGTCAGGCTGTCACTTATTATGTGGGTGTGGCTAATACGTGGGTTTACGGTAGGTCTAATTCTATTTCTTTTCTTCTTTCACTTGGGCCAAAATTAACCCAATTTTGTTTATGAACTGCACCGATAACTTGTGACACACAGATGGCTAAATTGATTCAAAATTGCCTAATAACTATTATTTTCCTAAAAGAAAAAATGAAGGAGACAAAAGAAGCTAATAGTATGCCTTATTTTGCTAGGCTAGGTTGGTTAACTTGTAACACACCTTTACACTATTGTGGCCTACAAGTAGGTGTGGTGTAAGATGTAAGGTAGAATACAGGTGTGTGTGAGAATGGGGTGAACATTGATCTCTCTCTCTCTCTCTCTCTCTCTCTCTCTCTCTCTCTCTCTCTCTCCATGGTGGAACACGGTCACATTTTTTTGATATAATCACGATATAATCACCCTACAAGGTGTCTAAACCTTTAAAGGCCACTAATGCAGGAGTGCATCATGCAGGAGTGCATCATGCAGGAGTGCATCATGCAGGAGTGCATCATGCTCAAGGGGCTATATGATGCACCAATGTCACTCTTACATGCATCATGCTAGTATAGCATCATGCCAACCCTCCATGGTGGAACCCGTCAAATTCCTCTACTCTATAGGGCTGACCCGGGATACATTATTAACCAATGAGATAACTCCCTACATGCACTGCAGAATCTTTTGGGTACATTATGTAACACCTGGTACCCATCATGCTGGTTGTTATCAGTCCTTATCTCGCAAGGTCCCAGATAAAGCAATGGTGGACGCACTAGGCCTCAGTACTAAACCCTATAATCACCTTGTAAGGCTTTAACCCATTCACCCTTTAAGGGGCACTAATGTATCATGCCCATTGGTCGTCATGATGCATGAATGCAGCCCTGGCGAGTAACTCACCAGGGCTGCATTCAAGCATCATGTGGACCCTCACTGGTGTATCATGCAGTGCATCATGCCATCCAGTGGGCATGATGCACTCCTGCATTATAAGGGTTAAGGCATCATGCCTGACACCTTTGTGTCCCTATTATGGAGTGCTACAGGTAACAGTGCCGTAATACCTCGCGTATAAGGCGCATCCTACAATGTGAAGATAAACCCTTACTTTGTTTGTCAATTAGGTCTGAACTCAGTGTGCTCAATATAGGCGGGAAGTTTGCACTACAGAACAGTGCACTGTAAGAAATAACTGTTGAATCTACCAGGGATCATCATAAAATTAAACAAGGAGCCACCGTTATTCCATTGCAGTAAAGCAGAGTATTTATTTTGAAAACATTTTTTTACAGTCTATTGACATGACCAAAAGGTCTAGATCTGGCATTAACTCATGGCACAGCTTAAACATGGGATGTGCCTTATACATGAGGTGCGCCTTATATGTGGGGTGCACCTTATTCACAAGGCACACCTTATACATGAGGTGTGCCTCATACATGGAGTGCGTCTTATACGTGAGGTGTGCCTTATACATGAGGTGCACCTTATGTGGGGTGCGTCTTATATGTGAGGTGCACCTTATGCGTGGGGTGTGCCTTATACATGAGGTGCACCTTATGTGGGGTGCGTCTTATACGTGAGGTGCACCTTATGCATGGGGTGTGCCTTATGCATGAGGTGCATCTTATATGTGGGGTGTGCCTTATATGTGGGGTGTGCCTTATACATGAGGTGCACCTTATACATGGGATGTGCCTTATGCATGAGGTGCATCTTATATGTGGGGTGTGCCTTATACATGAGGTGCACCTTATACGTGGGTTGTGCCTTATACATGAGGTGCACCTTATACATGGGATGTGCCTTATGCATGAGGTGCATCTTATATGTGGGGTGTGCCTTATACATGAGGTGCACCTTATACGTGGGTTGTGTCTTAAACGTGAGGTGCACCTTATATGTGGGTGTGCCTTATACATGAGGTCACCTTATACATGGGGTGTGCCTTATATGTGAGGTGTGCCTTATACATGAGATGCACCTTATATGTGGGGTGCACCTTATACATGAGGTGCACCTTATACATGGGGTGTGCCTTATACATGAGGTGCACCTTATACATGGGGTGTGCCTTATACATGAGGTGCACCTTATGCGTGGGGTGTGCCTTATGCGTGAAGTGCATCTAATACATGGGGTGCGTCTTATATATGAAGTATTCTGGTAACACCAGCTTTGATGTCCTTATAAGGAGGTGGAGAGAAACAGGTGAATGGGTGTTGGCTAAGGGGACAAAGGTGGGTTGGTGCCAAGGGGTGGTTGGGGCGGGATATGGGAATGGGGTGAGCATTGATTCCTAGTAGGAACACCGTAAACCCTGCATATAAGTTTCTATGCCCCCAGGAGGGATCAAAAGTTTCTATGCCCCCGTCAGGAGGGATCAAATAGTTGCTATGCCCTCCTCAGGAGGGATCAAAAGTTTCTATGCCCCCCTCAGGAGGGATCAAAAAGTTTCTATGCCCCCCTCAGGAGGGATCAAAAAGTTTCTATGCCCCTTAGGAGGGATCAAAAGTTGCTATGCCCCCTCATGAGGGATCAAAAAGTTTCTATGCCCCCTCAGGAGGGATCAAAAAGTTTCTATGCCCCCTCAGGAGGGATAAAAAAATTTCTATGCCCCCTCAGGAGGGATCAAAAGTTGCTATGCCCCCCTCAGAAGGGATCAAAGGTTATTATGCTCCCCCTCAGGAGGGGTCAAAAGTCTTTATGACCCTTGTCAAACCCACCGTTCCCTTCCTTCCCTTTGATATATTGACCACTCCCTAACTGGTACATTTTGCTAAAAACTGGTATTCGAGTACCTTTTTATAGTGGGAGCCGCACCCTGAGTTTAGGGCCTCAGACTGTTCTGATAAGCTGCCCCCTGAATTACTTTTTATGTCACGTGTTTTACGGTAGGTGATGAGTATGTTCCGTGTTGGCATCATTACGACATGTAGGTGAGCCCTCTAGCGACCATTAATGAACTAGGTGACACAAATGTCTGCCATCAAGAATACACCAAACCCACATACCCTTGTCCAACTACATATTAGTAATACACCCTTGACCATTAAAGGGCTATTGATGCATTCATGTACGGCCCCAGGTAACACAAATATTTTGCCGACGTTGGCCCGATGCATCGGGCCTACGTAGGCCCGATCAGTGGCATTTGCCAACCAAATGCCAACATTGGCCCAATGTTGGCAGGACATCGGCAATTGCCGATGCTGATGTTTGCCGACCAAAAGCCAATGTTGGGCCTATGTTGGCATTTGGTTGGCACCGTTGGGCCTATGTAGGCAGGATGGGCAGCCTATGTAAAGCCGATGGTTGGGCCAACGTCGGCCCAACGTTATGCCAATGTCTCTGTGCTACCTGGCCATTAGTTGTCATAATGAATGTAGCCATGACAGGTAACTCGCCCGGGCTACAGTCAAGCATCATGCCGACCCTGTGGGATCGATACACTCCCCGAGGGTCAGCTTGATGCTCCAATGAAGTACTGGCATGCAGTTTTACCAAAACTTCAGTGGTGCATCATGACAATGGACACAATGCACTCCTTCACCAGCGGTCCTAAATGGGCAAAGACATTTTCTCACAGTTAGACTCACCTCCCTCCCTTCAACCCACACCCTCCTTACCCAATTCGATTTGTGATATCCTATTCCATTTTCTCATTATGAGGCATAGATACAGTCTTTGTACAACATGGATCAAAGTAGGTTTTAAGGGCTGTATTCAAGCTTTCTAAAGGCTTTGTAGGCTTTGTGCAACATTGGTTGTATGGTCCCTACTGTTAAACACCATAAAACACGTCTGTGTATAAGCTGTACCCTGAGAATGCAACACCTGAGAGTCGTCTTGCTTTAGAATATGAGTGTTGAAGCAACAGATATCACTGCTAATTCGGAAAGTGGAAGACTCACCTTTTTGACACTATAGTGACAGCAAAGAAGAAACATACTCCATACATATTGCACGCTTAACTCGCACCCCCCATTTTGTTTTCTTTGTCGTCATCCGGCAGGCTATGTTGTACTACTGTGGCAAATTTTCTCAAATTATTTCAAATCATATTGATTATGCCTGTTTTTGCATGGATCCATCTTCTCCTCCCTACAGTCTAACATATTATCAAATTTAATTCAATAACCGCCATGTTTGTATCGAAGTGAGATGCAATCGGAATGTCATAAAAGTTGAGCCGCTCGGAAGATTTTTGGCAAAAACATGCCGAGACGAACATGAATTGTATAACCGAGGATTATAGCACCAGATTGAATTAATTGTTATATTTTTAATGCGTATAAAGAGAGAAATGTCCAAAAGAACCATAGAAACAAGATTAACATGCAATGTATGATTTTCCATTATATTCTCATCACGTACGTGGCAACCAACCCGCCCGGAGCTGACACCCAAAATGACACCTCCATATAAAAGCATTGAGTGCACCAAGCGTCTAAGTTGGACTTCAGATGACCTCCTTTTTTTCAAACCTAAATTTTACAAAGACTAGAATCTTATATGAGGTAAATAGTACCTCCATGACCTTGAACATGTACTCTGACAGATCTCATATTTAATGGTTTTCATGTAATTTGAGATCAAACTCAACAACCTCTTCTCAAAAATGCTCGCTTCGGGTCTTAAAAATTTCCCCAGCCCCTACCTGTCTCTTAAAACTCGGCTTTCCGAGTAAATAATATATTCAAAACCTCTTGTATAAGTCCCACCATGGTTTAAGGCAAACTCAATAATCCTAGTAAGTCTCTGAAATTCTGTATACTACTATGTCATGTTACCACTAAGTAATTGACAATTCTGTATACTACTATGTCTTGTGCCCATTATAAACTGACAATTCTGTATACTACTATGTCATGTTACCACTGAATAACTGACAATTCTGTATACTACTATGCCATGTTACCATGGTAACTGACAATTCTGTATACTACTACGGTATCATTGCGATTATTTTCTGCTGGTACTTGAATACTAGTAGGCGTCTGCCTTGTATAAATAGATAGAACTAAACGACCGTGGTGTACGAGGTGGCCGATCCACCATGAGGGGGGAGTCTCCCCCCCCCCGAGGGGTGGATCGGCCACCGAGGACATCAGGGGAGTTTAGTTCTATATTTATTTTATGTTTTTAGAGTCTTTAATTAACTGAAAATTAGCAAAATCCGTTACCGTAGTTCACCGCACAAGCGCCCATCGCCATTTTGAATGTTTACATGCACCCAGAACGAGGCTGCAGTAGTGGATCAGCCGCTGTGGTGGATCGAGACA